>CM034155.1:222579353-222626887 GCA_019776745.2 Taxus chinensis | reverse complement strand
CTAACCATTGCAACGTGCATCATCACTTGTTGATTACTTTGGGGACATTTATTAACATAGTGGTCACCATCACATTTGAAACATCCCTCTGCACGCCCTTTTCAACCGTGTGTATCTTTACCATTAACAATGTTGTTCTCCTCATTCTTGTTTGTATTTACAACATGTTTTGCTGATGTATTCCTCCTGACAGTCCTCATTTTACTATCATGTTTCTTCCACCAAATTTTCCTAGAAGTTAATGGTGAAAACGAGATAAATCTCTTATTACACTTTTTCTCTTTATGAGTTGGAATTTCTTGCAACTTATGTTCTTGTCCAATGGCTTTTCCGAACATTTCTTCTATAGTAGACAATCTATGCTTATCTACCTTGTATCCCATATTTTGGTTTAATCCCAAAATGGATTTACAGATGCAAAACTTATTATCGTTAATCAATTCAATAGTTAAGTGATTCCCTTATTGATTGCTACCGATTTTTATTCAAATTGTTTTTCCTCAAACTTATCATTTTCACCCACTACCAGCTGCTCCAAGGAAGCTATTCAATTTAAGGAGTCCTGAAATATTGTTATAATTTTATCTAACTTCTTAACCACTGAACCTATAGTATAAATTGATCTTGTCCATTTCCCATGGTTTATCCTTCTCAAAACCATCATATTCTATTAAATAATAATAAGATGTTTAGTTAGTATATGAACCCATTAAGTCCAAGAACTAGTAAACCTTTAGCTCTGATACCAAAATGTAAGACACAGGTTATGATTTCTCTAAATTAAGGGATTTTTTTATTTAAAACAAATCTCTTAAGTTCCTTTTATGTTGTAATGATTACCATTAATACTTAGCTCCCTGTCAAATAATCCAACATTGTTTAATCTTCCAAAATCCATATTGATAACATACATTAACCATGTGCAACTGTAAGGGTCTTTTAGATCTTCATGAATCTCCCAGAATCCAGGAGTGTGTATACCCTACATATATTTGGTTAAATATTTTTATAGGTTATGAGCACCTGTTCATCTTCTTAGTGTCAATTGGTAAAGTAATTCAGTAACATCCCTCTAACTCAAGACATCGTTGATTAGAAGAAATGGTGAACAAACAATACAATCAGTCATTTGCATTACTATGGCCATAGGTATCTGACATTATGCTAGCAAGTTAGTTTCGAGACTGCACAATAGCCTACAAAATTTGTCTTCCCTTCACTGCACAACAGTCTCAATATAGTTATCTGGATTCTTTTCTATTGATTAAGAAATTAAGTTTCAATTTAAAGCAATAGAGATTGTGACTCGCCCTAATAATGATGGAATCCTATCAATTCCACCTTAGGATCCCTATGGGAGAGATAGTGACCACATAATGACTCTCGTCACTATGTCCTAACTACCCTTCATGTAGCCATCCTAAGCTGTTACGGGTAGGATACCACTGAAATGAAGATAAGTCATAGTGGCTACGCTTCCGTTACATTTTTGAGTTATCCATTTTAGTTAAGTAGATAATTTTTTCTTACGATAGGTTTTTTCATAACAAGACACGACATTTCATCCTCGATAGGGAGTCCTAATAACTCACTGAGTTACTATCTGCAATAAGTATCTCTCATCATGTTGTTGTAACACTATGTTATTTAATATAGAATATCTTAACTGAGTCTTGTGTTTGAATGATATAATAGTTACATCATTATTTTAGGTCTTAGTATCATTCACATAAGTTTAATGATCAATAATAATAGTCCACTTAATCTTATTTGATCGTCATTGGCCATATATAGAATAACTTACCTTAATACGATGTATTAATAATATGACCAAGCTTACGTTGCATAATTTTCCATAATGTTCTTTGTTTATCAACGACTCATTTGTTCATCCATGATGAAATTATAAAATCAATTATGATTAATTATCCAATCATTAACTTCTATTTATTCTATGTTGTTAAAATCAGCACTTAAACACTTTTAAATTTAACAAGGAACAATAGAGACTTATCACGGTTTCGTTGTATCATTTATTCGCCTCGTACTATGTTCATATAAACATAATTGCTCATTCAAAAGGAAACAATAAAAAGATATAATTTCATGCAATAATCATGATCTTATGTTTATATATTATTGTTAAAATACAACATTTTGTTTACATTTATACCTCATAAAATGTTTAAAGCATATTCGTTCATTTAAAACGAAATAATGAAATAGGTATAACATCATAACATAATTTCTTTCATTCTCTTATTCATAGTCTGTTGTAAAACAACACTACACACTTTCATATTTCAAAAATATGATGTCAAAACAACAAGGTATTTATTTAATAAATAATAAGGATTATTCCCACGTTTTTCGGAAACAATAACAACAAATAATCAAAATAGTACATTAGGCCAAATGCCTCCATTCAACTTGCGAAGTTAAATTTTTCACATTTACAATCAAGTACAATAGTTTGAATAGGATAATAAAAAATATGACATGAAAAAATCATGTGATATCAATCCAATAAATTACTTCACAAGGTTTACTCCATCCTGCATGTTGTTAGGAGAGAGAAAATTGTATACATGATCATTTTTATGAACTGGCATGAATTATCCACTCATAGTCATGTTGTTCTAAAAAGAAATAAATGAATATGATAAGGTTTACTTAATGACAAATCTTAAATTTATAACTAATTTAACTATGTCTTAATTCATCATTCAAATGAAGAGAGCTACCATTCAATCAATTCATGACTCCAACCAATGAAACTATCATTAGGTTATTTAAGTAAATTTTAATGCATTTTAAAATCACCTTGATCAACCAATCAAGTCCCTAAAATATTCTTATAAAGGTAAGTAAAAACTGTTGATTTTTAATAAAATAATTTATTTTGCAATGTTTCATACTTTCCCTTTTCAAAAATAATCATTTCTTTGTAACATTTGTTATCTATCTTAAATCAAAATCATCATTAATTATTACTAAGTCCTATATATTGTTATAAGTTGGTAAAATAATAGGTTAGTATCTTCATCAATTTCAACAATTGATATTTCACAATTTGGATCAAATCAACAACTCATTATAACTATGAGTTTCTTCATAACAACAACTTAAGAAGAGTTACTTAAACTATTAATTTGTCAATCCAACTTTAATTGAAACATCTATAACATGCAGAGATAACAATCTACAAGAAATTACCACTCTCAAAGCACAACCTTTAATGCACAAAATTTCCAAAAATGTGCTAGCTTTAACTTGGTTAAAGTAGGTCAGAGATATAGTGAAAATAACTAAGAAAGTTTCAACAAACATATCAGTCAATGGAAGAAAGTTTTTGAGCCCGGATCATCCTCATAAACTAAAAAATGAGCTCAAATTGAGTTGAAACAAACTTTATAAAATTCAAGCCCAAACATTCATTTTACCGACTCACTAATTTTCCCAAGGCCAGACAACTCACCCATTAAAATTATTATCAACAGCTCCATATAAATGATAGAGTAACCGTAAAACCAAGCCAAATAACTAGAAAACAACTATAGCCATATATTTCTAGTGAACCTAGAAACCCAAAATAACAACTCTTTAAAATGTATGTTCCCAATAGAAGACTTGAAAACCAAATACATTCCATGAAGGAGAGTAGAGCTTTTCCATATTATTGTATTAATTAAAAAACATTGTTTGCATCCCAATATATATAAATATACAAAATCGATTTACAATTTCTATCCAAAAACTCAAGATTCAGAATCAACCAGAAGATCGACTTCAACAAGCAACATTAAATGTATATAGGTATCTAAACACTTGCAAGAAAATATTGTTGGGATGATAATGTCAACTATGGATGCCTTTTGGTGGACCACCACTTTGTGATCCCTTTGTTTTAAAGTTTATTTATTAAACCTTATTAAGTCGGTCTTTCACAGTGAAGAGTGAAACAGTGCGACCGGTTCACCCATCCTATATAAATAGGGCAATCCCTCACAAGATTGGTATCATGTTGATAATGTTATCATTATGTTAGTACACGCGAGATCATACTGTTTGTGATCATTGAATTATAAATTATGAGAAACTTCTTTGCAATTGTTTTCTATGAGACCGAGGAGTGAAGTGGAAGTGTTGGGTAAAAGTATTTGTGAAATTACTAATACAGGCATTTTTTTCCTTTGGGTTTCCCCACTATAAATTTGGTGTTCCTGTGTCATTTACATTTCTGTTATTTACTTTTTTTCATTTTCTATAATATGCAATATAAAACATCTTAATCTATGTTTAATTTAACTGCATTTCATAATCTATAATCTTTGGCACTTTATTTGTAGATTTATAATTCATTAATTATTCATTCCCTTTAATTCCTTTATATGGTATCAAAGCTGCTGGTTATGCTTGTTCAGGATAGATCTGGATGATTTTTAATTTACAGGGTGAAAAAAATTGAAATGTTTTTCGGATCTGCAAAACTCTAGTCATTCTGTCATTGACTTCAAGTTAATCAGGTGAAAAATTCCAATTCCTAACAAAATATTATAATAATTTTGGTTGATTTGTTGAATGATCTTGTTTGTGCATTTCTGTGCATAGATATGTGTTTATTCTGCATTTGCAACCTTTTTTCTTATTTTTTGGCTCTTCTTAGTCATTTATAGGTTATTTAAATTTATTTTGCACTCTTTATAGCCATTATAGTTCTACGTATAATTTGAATAATTCATGTTTTTTTAATTTGACTATGAAGGGAGGAGCAGACCCGAAATTCATTTTATTTTGGCTCATTCTGGGGACTTCATGTCCACCCAGAGGCATCTCTCAAAATTTTTGTGGAATATTGCCATCTGTCCACCTTGGTTGGTAGATCTTTGCCAAGTGGCACTTTTTTATTAGTCTTCTGCCTCAATCTTTCGATTTCATGTCCTTTATTTTTTTCCTTCTTAGACCCAAATTTCATTAAAATTTGTCTTATACCTCGATCTTCACGTTCGTTGGGCTCATCTATGAGGGAAGTTTCCAGAAAGGTGACATTTGTACCCTAGGCTATCATTAATCTACTCCAAGTGTCTACCTTTTGTTGTTTCGAGGATTGGTCCTTATGCATTCTCCATTATCCATTGTGAAACTTGAACCAATAGGAAAGCTCCATGCTTGTCGCAATATCAGTTTGTTAATAGCCCCTTCTGAATGCTATGAAACATGAGCCAATAGGAATGCTCCATGATGCTTAGTAGTTCTTTATGTTATAATTTTCTCTTCCAACATCTTGTTAGAGTGCAAAAGGTGAGCCAGTGAGAAGGCTCCACGTGTGTCTCATGTCAGATTTTATCACCTTTGTGTTTGTCTTTCATTAGTTGCACCTTCACATCTTATCTCTTTGTTTTAATATTTTCCAAGTTCCTTTTCTTGCTTTGGCCACATGTCAGTACCTTCTATTGCTCTGTGTGTCGGACTTGAAACGCTTTCTTTTTTGTTTAACTTCCGGACCTCACGTCCACTGGCCTAATCTGTTTGTAAAGTTGTTGAAAATTTGACACATGCCCTGTTGCTGCATTTAGATCTTTGGCATGTGTCCTTTCAAAATATTATTTGTATTGTGGGTTTTTATTCTCTTTATATTGTGGGTTTATATCTCCATATACCGTAGGGTTTCAATTGCGGGTTTATATTTCCTTCGTATTAAAAATTTAGAATTTTCCTTCTATTGCGGATTTCAAAATTTGAATTTTGTTAACTGTTGCCCCTTTGCTCTGTGGCTTTCTGCGGCTTGTTGTTTGTGTTTGGGTTTTCATAATTTTCTAAGTTTTCCTTAAAATGGCTAGTAATGTTAGTTTCTCAATGGATAAATCACAGTTATTAAATAGAACTAATTATATTATTTGGAGAGTTAGTTTAAAAGTATGTTTAATGGCTAGAAAATTGTGGGATCTTGTAACTGGTGCGGAAAAATGGCCCACTGGAAGACATGCAAACCCTGAAAA
Organism: Taxus chinensis; assembly: GCA_019776745.2. Classification (NCBI taxonomy): domain Eukaryota; kingdom Viridiplantae; phylum Streptophyta; class Pinopsida; order Cupressales; family Taxaceae; genus Taxus; species Taxus chinensis. The sequence continues at coordinate 222,620,888 of CM034155.1, read as the reverse complement.
ACCTTAGCTTCTTCTCTCAAAGATCACATGAAGCTCTAGCCATCCTATTACAGAGTACAAGAGATGATTTTTTAATGCATATAGGTCATATGGATTATCTTACTGATGCCTGAAAACAATTAGAAATTATACATGAAGGCAATCATCTTTCCAAGATAATTAAACTAATTTTGGAATTGTTTACTACAACTCCCATGAAGGGGGATGAGAAAATTGTTAATTACCTAGCTAAAATTAAAAACATTAAATCTCAGTTGGATGGATGTAATTGTGAATTGTTTTAGAATAAAATTATTTATTTTATTATTCAGATTAATATCCATGAAAAATTTAGAAATTATATCTCCATCCTTAACTCTAAATATCAGATTGAGAATTATTTACCTAATTTGGACACCCTGTCTTCTTTGCTAATTCAAGAGGAGCGTGTAATGGAAATTTTTTATTCAAAAGAGATTTCCTCTCAGTCATTGTTCTCTCAGAATCATAAACCTTCTCAAAATAGGAATAATATCAATCCTAATAAAAAATCTAATACTTGATCTAAATTTAAATCTAATCCTAACTTTTAATCCTGTTAGGAATGTTAGAGTAGGTATTTACCTTAGCTCATGTTCACCTAGGTACATTATTTACCTTTATTGTATTTATCCTCACCCACTTATGTGTATGGATATTTATTTTTATTTATTTAGATATTAGGATATATTATCTAGTTGTTAGGTATAGTTCTTTCCTTGATCTATGATATTGACTAGTTCTTTCCTAGATCTATGGTATTGACTAGATCCTTGATGTCTAGTTCTCTCCTAAATCTATGGTCTTAACTAGTTATTTCTTTGATTTATGGCTTGATCTACGACCTTGACTAGTTATTAGATTGTTATTCCTTACCTATTTAAGCAAGGCGCATTCTCAATGTATTGCATTGAGTTCCATAATAATATATGATATTGCGGCTCATTTGTTTGCAAAGGTTTATGTAAAGTTATTCTGGCGAATTACTTTCATCTTATTGATCGTGATGTACCCATTAAAATCCTTATCCCTTGGTCATATGAGGGCTTAAAGCTTGTGATTCCTACTAGTAGGTGCTTAGCTTCAGCCCCCTTTAATTTTAATTCTGTGGTGAAGACAATACCAATTTATTTTGTCTTAGTGGCAGCTAAAATAAATAACATAGTAAAATCATAAAAAGATTGTAACTTTTGATCGGTAACTCGGTTTTGAGTGTCAATTTTTGTAAAAGTGATTTTTATTCATGCTCTTTCCATTGGAGTTATTTATTTTTAGACTTGCACTATAATTATAAAGTGTCAAATATGGAGGAGTGTTGTAATCAATTGTGGACGTAATTTCAGCTGAGCCCAATGTCCTAAATTTTTGGGATTTGCAATTTGTGCCTATCATGAATTCTGAGAATGATGTGATTTTCTCTAAAGTATGTGGACTTCAAGAGGATATTGTAAAATTTGTGAAAGAAAATAGATCGCTCAAGAAGTGAAATTCTCTTCTACAATCACTCATTCATGATAAGGATATAATAATACACTCCCTGCATAACAAACTCGCTAGCCTACAACATCACCATCATATTGTGGACAACCATATCCATGCTCCTAGTCCACTTACAACTGTTGCTCTTGTACCTACTGACATTGATCTACTAGTCTTTGAGCCTGAACCTGTTTTTGATGCTTCTAAACCTATGAGGCTTGTTACTACATACTCTTTCACATTTGTGCATATTACAGTACCGCATGTTGTGTATCCTACTTCTGCTCAGCTGCATGGCTTTTTTAAGAAGAAAACCACTGCATTCATTTCTCACATGCTTCATTCTATGGGTCTCACTAGAGGAGTCCTTGGCAGACATTCACAGGGTATTGTTTCCTCTATTCCACATGTTAAGTGGAATTGTCATCATGACATTAGTTTTCGAGCAGATACTTCATTGGGATCACACATTAACAGAGCTCCTTTTTTTGTTTGCTCGACTCTTTCTAAGGATAATGAGCAACACATGAGTTCTGCACCTTCACTCAGGATTGAGAAACCTAAGATTTCAGCTATCAGACATGATCAACCTGACACACAATCGGATGTTCTTTTGCATGCACCCATTGTGCATTTTGCACCAAGTCATAAGCAGACATCTTCTTCATCCATCCGTGTTGATTTGGGGTGGATATCTGATCACTCGTGGAGGTGACATAGGCATTCGTTGAGAGGACTCTACAGGTGTGGCTCCCCCACCATCTAGCCTCTTGCTCCACTTTTTATACCTTCTGCATTGTGATGCTTCTTGTTTTGAGCATTTTTCTTTAGCAGGTGTAGTGTATCTCTCTTGTTTGTTAAGAGATTTTGTATATGTATTTTCGACACTTTTGACATGTTAACAGTATCTCTTGTGGGGGATCTATTCTGGTAAAGTCCAGTGTTAGTTTGTCAGTGTTTGAGTAGTTGTTTTGATAACTCATACATATTTGTAGCATCACTCCACCCATTCAGTAGTATGGGAGGGTGTGGTGTTGATCTTGCTTCTTCAGGTTTTGTTTCCTTGCCTTGTTACCTTGGCTGTTCTTGGATCATGGCACACCTATTTGTAGCAGTTGATCAAATTATGTCATGACACTCTGGAGTTTGTGTCCTTGCCTTGTTGCTTTGGTTATTGTTCTTGGATCATGGCACACCTATTTGCAGTAGTTGATCAAATTATGTTTGGTGTTTTTTTACACTTTCAACATCACTCCGTTGATAGTCTCCTTATATGGAGCTATTCTAGTGGAGCCCAGTGTCAGTTGTTTTTGAGTTTTGTGATCGAGCAATGGATTTAGACCATAGTGCAAACCAAACTTCTTCAGCATTGTACGAGTTTTTTGAGCCGAGCTTCTTGGGATGCCTTGGAGTGGATTTTTACTCTCTTTACTTTGTTGTTACTGGTTTTGGGTACCTACGGTGTCCCTTTTTTCTCAGTTATTGTACATGAGTACCTCATCAGGACTAGTTGTCAGGACTCATACTGTGGACATGCCACTTCTATTTTGCCCCTTAGCTTCACTTGAGGGGGAGTGTTAGAGTAGGTATTTACCTTAGCTCATGTTCACCTAGGTACATTATTTACCTTTATTGTATTTATCCTCACCCACTTATGTGTGTGGATATTTCTTTTTATTTATTTAGATATTATGAGATATTATCTAGTTGTTAGGTATAGTTCTTTCCTTGATCTATGGTATTGACTAGATCTTTGATGTCTAGTTCTCTCCTAAATCTATGGTCTTGAATAGTTCTTTGATGACTAGTTATTTCCTTGATTTATGGCTTGATCTACGACCTTGACCGGTTCTTAGATTATTATTCCTTTCCTATTTACGCAAGGCCCATTCTCAATGTATTGCATTGAGTTCCATAATAATATATGATATTTCTACTCATTTGTTTGCAAAGGTTTATGTAAATTTATTCTGGCGAATTTATTTCATCTTATTGATCGTGATGTTTGATTAGCATCTGTGATCTTGGCTTGGCACGATCTGGTTATCATTCCTTTCAAGGAACAGTCAAAATTTTAAAGTGAAATTCAATGGCACCTGTAACAAATGTGGAAAATTTAGACATAAAGAGTCTGAGTGTCATGTGAAAGCCAAAAAAAGTGTAAAAAATGCTAAAAATAGTAACTATGACAATCATAAGAAAGATCATAATCAAAACCAAAATCAAAACCATTTAAATAATGTTAAGCATTCTACTGCCTTGTATATTGCTCTCTCAGTTTCAAATGACAATGAATGGATCCTAGATAGTGGTGCCTCTAAGAACATGACTTCTATTCATGGTATTCTCTCAGATTTGTTAAATGCGAGGAAAATATATATCTAGGGGATAATTCTATCATTAGATATGTAAGTTGTGGAAATGTTAAATTGAAAAAAATGTATAATTAGGAATGTCTTATATGTTCCTCACTTGAAAAAGAACCTTTTATCTTGCTCTCAGTTAACTAAAAAAACTATAAAGTTGTATTATTGTAAGATAAATGGTATGTGAAAAATGAACTTAGTAATGTTATTGCATCTGGTATACATTAAAATGGTTTATATATTTTTATGGATTCGTTTATGAATCTTTATTTTCTTCTTCTTATAGAAATGATATTCAAATTTGGCATGAAATATTAGGACATGTGAATTTCAAAAGTATGTATGAAATGTTTCGCCTAAATCTTGTAATTGGTCTCCTTGAGATAAAATATGATCATGAAACATGTGAAATTTGCTTGTGTGGTAAGCAACATCTTGAATCTTTTCACAAGCATCGCGATCTAAATTATTCTCATTTATTAGAATTGATTCATAGTGATGTGAGATGTCCACTTAAATATCCTTCTCTCATTGGAGCTCTATCTGTTTTATGCTTTATTGATGATTCTAGAAAATGATCTGATCTTATTTTATTAAGAAAAAGTCTGATGTCTTGTCTAAATTTAAAGAGTTTAAAGCCCTTGTTGAAAATGATTATAATCTGAAAATAAAAAATAATTAGAACTGATAATGGAGGTGAATATGTTAACAAAAAGTTTCATGAGTTTTGTGTTTCATGTGGCAGTCAGTGTGAGTTGACAATCCTTTATTCCCCATAGAAAAATGTCATTGCAAAAAGGAAAAACAAGACCATTTTAGAAATGGCTAGGACTATGATTCATGTATCTTATGTGCCTAAGTTTTTATGGGAAAAAGTAATGAATATTGTTGTATATATCATAAATAGAGTTCATACTAAATCTCTTCATCAAACTACACCTCATGAAGTATGGACAAAACTAAAACCAGATATCTCTCATTTAAGAATTTTCAGTAGTCTTACTTTTATCTTTATTTTCTAAAGTTAAAAGGAAGACATTAGATCCAACCTCCTATTCATGTATTTTTGTTGGCTATGGTTGTAGAACAAAAGGATTAAAATTATATGACCTTTCAAACATGACATAGTAGAAAACATCAATTTTAATGTCTTAGAGAAAAAAATTTGTGATGAACCCTCCTTTGTTTCTCCTTAAATAGAGATTGATAATCCTTATCCTAACAATATGGAAACAAAAGTTCAAGAGGATGATTATCTTGATCAAGAGATTGACGGGGAGTCATCTAAAATGTGTTGCATCCCAAGATTCCTAAATGGGATCAAAATCTTACTAAGGGCTCTCATCCTGTTAGCCTAAGAAAGGTGACCTACAGTCAACATAATTATCATGCATTAATGACCCTATATGAGGTTGAACCATAATATTTCAAAGAATCCGATCAAGATGAAACATGGATCAAAGCTATGATATATGAATATAATTATTTAATTAAAAATAACAACTTGGGAACTAGTCCCTCCTCCTTCTAAACGAAGCATTATAGGATCCATGTGGTTGTATAAAATCAAGTATAACACTATAGGAGAAATTGTTAAATTCAAGCCATGTTTAGTAGCTCACGCGTTCACTCAGAAACATGGGATAGACTATGTTGAAACACTTTCTCCTATCGCTAAAACGAGCATTGTTAGAAATCTTCTAGCATTAGTTGCTCCATATGGTTGGGAGACTCACCAAATGGATATTAAAAATGCATTTCTAAATAGTGACTTAAAATAATAAATCTACATGTTCCAACCTAAATTTTTTTAAGAACCTGGTAAGGAACTATATGTGTATAAGCTAAAAAAACTTTATATGGTCTTAAGCAAGCTCCTAGAGCTTGATATGCTAAAATTAATAGTTTATTTCAGGATCTTGGATTCACAAACTTATGTTATGATAATTGTTTATTTATTAAATTTGAAAATAATCATATTATCATTTTTTTCTATATTTTAATGATATTTTGATTACTAGTAGTGATAAAAATTTAATTATTAGAATCAAAGAAAGATTAAAACAACGTTTTGAAATGACTGATTCAAGTCTTCTAAATCATTTTTTTAGGCATGATTATATTTCAAGATCATAAATCTATTGTTGCATCTCAATCTTAGTATGCCATTAATTTACTTAGAAGATTAAACATGACTAAATGTAAATCTGTTGCCATTCCTATTGTAGTCGGTGTTAAATTAAATCATAAACTTACATGTGATAAATTTAATCCTACAATGTACAGACAACTAGTTAGTAGTTCAATTTATTTAACTATTACTATACCTTATATTTCCTATGTAGTAGGACTTGTTTTCAGATTCATGCAGGATCCTTATGAGGATCATTGGAAAATGGAAAAAAGAATTCTAAAGTATGTTAAAGGAACAATTAATTATGGTTTGTTTTCTTATTCTTAAGATGATGAAAAATTATTTGGATATTGTGATTCTGACCATGTTGGTGACGTTATAGATAGAAAATATACTTCTAGATATGTTTTCAACAGGGTTCATTTTAAGACACCCCTATAAAATTGAAGGTGGAAAATACCTGGCAAATATCCCCGTAACCAGTTTTAGCGAAAAGCAAATTTGACAGTATTCAAAAACATAATTTTCACCTGGTTTTTCATGGCTCCATTAGTGACGTGCGACAACAAGACGTCAATAACCACTCCTTACACGTGTAAATGGAACGTCAATGGTCTAGACTGACGCACGTCACTGGCACGACACTGGTTCGTAATGACGCACAACGTCGGCTCCCAATGACGCACGACACTGGCTCGTAATGACACGTGACATTGTCTCCTACTGTCGCGTGTCACTGTCTGCTAACGACGCGCGACACTGCCTCCTACTGTTGCGCATCACTGGCCCTTAATGACGTGTGTCATTTTCTCCTACTGGCACACGTCACTGGCTCCTATTGATGCGCATCAGCTAGGACTGTTGTCACGCGTCAGCTAAGACCTTTGACGCGCGACACTGGCTTCTATTGACGCGTGACACTGTACTCTAATGACGCGCGTCTCTGTCTTCTAGTGACGCGCGTCACTGGAACCTGTTGACGCCCGTCAAAGGTCTTAGCTGACACACGACAATATGAGGAAGTGACGCGCGTCAGTAGGGGACAGTGTTGCGCGTCACTAGGAGCCAGTGTCCTGCGTCAAAGGTCTTAGCCGATGCGCGACAATAGTCCTAGCTGACGTGCATCAATAGTAGCCAATGACGCGTGTCAGTAGGAGCAAATGACGCGCATCAATAGGGGCCAGTGACGCCCTATTTAGCTTATAAATACCCTTCTGCCGCTCATTTTCTCATTTTCGTTTTCCCGTTCTTGAATTTTTACAGGTCTAAATCGTTGTCAAAGACGCAATTACAGCTATAATGTCGACTTCACATGCTTCCCAATTGCAAGTTCAGCAAGAAAATCAAGAGAATCCAACTCAATCGATTTCCAAGATCAACTACAGGAATCCCTTATGCCCTCACATCCATACGGCTTTAAAGATGTCTTCAGAATATCAAGATTTGATGGAAGAGTGTGAATTTATAGGGCTCGTTAATATGCCCCATTTCGAAACAGATCCGGATATTTTGAATTACCTACTGTCATGCTACAATTCAGAGGACGGTATTTTTTATGTGACTCTGATCCATGGCCAAATGTCTAATTCACTATTGAAGCAAATGACATCCATCGGTTTATGGGCCTTCCTTTCAGAAATTTACCAATTGTTACAACCAAGGCAACACTCCTGGAAGAAGATAAGAAATTTCTCAAATCAACGTACGGTTTCCATGTTGATTGTAAGTATAATTCGTTTTAATTCATATTTTTTATTCTCTTTTTTATTCTGATACAATTTGCTGTTATAAATTTATAGTAATTTTCACTGTTTCGCATTTGCAGCCCATGTCAATAAATCCAGGCGTGGTGTAGATACACAATCAATTACACACCACTTTCTTGCTGCACTTATTTCATTTTTTCAAGCCAGAATTGTTTTGCAGGGTCGCCAAACAGATATACCAAATTGGGCCATTGCATACATTTGTGCCACTATCTCAAAACGAAAATTAAATTGGTGCACATATCTATCCAAAAAAATAAGAACTGACATAACAAATTCAAAACTCTCAGATAAACCTTTCATTTATTCAACAAACTATCTCCTTGGCTTCTACTATGAGGCAATTTTAAATTTAAAAGATAAACAAATTCCTACTTGCTCTGATGAGGCTTTGAAGAAATTCTCAATTCCATTTGAAGAACAACAGGTATAAACTATTTAGTTTGTAATTGTATTTCAATTTTCGACATTACAGTGCACAGTTATTAAAACTTAAATTTTAATGTTTTGTAGAGAAGATATCTTGAAGCCCTTCCCTGAAAAAATAAGTTATCGAGAGGAAGAGGCCAACAACACGCGGAGGCTTCGGGGGACTCCCAATCTGAAATGGAAGCTCACTCCTCTCCAAACCCTCAACAGTTTGAACTCGTTAAACGCTAGAGAAGTAATACATTCTCATATATTATTTACAAATTCCAAAGTTACATATTTATTTTTCAATTTAAATTTTAACCAAATGAATTGACAACATTTAATATTAATGAATTACAGGGACTTTGGAACCTTCTTTCCCAACTCACTCCATACAGTCGCATGCATTCATATCTTCTGAACAGCCACTGAGTACAACCCCTACAAGGCCACTCATAGCACCGAGAAAAACAACCCCTCGACAACAAGGTACAACTTTTCTATAGTACGTATAATTTCGTAGTTTTGACTTTATGAATTGTTTTAATATTTTTCATTTTTTTCTTGTACTTTTCAGCACATGTTAGTCATGATCAAACCACAGCACCGACACCCACTCAACCATTAATTTTTAAAATGCCAACCAAAGGAACAGTGAAAAAGAACATTGGTAAACGCATGCCTTTTGCTCCGGCCCCTAGTGGGACACTAAACCTTGCCTCCTCATTTCGAATTCCAACTCTATCACTTGGTGGCTTGCCCAGTGCAACGGGCATATCTGTTTTGAACAATATAAATTTAGATGAAGATTATTTGGGCATTGATAGCAATGACCCAACTAGTTTTTTCGATACCCGCAAGATGATTCAAGGCCAGCAGGTATACTTCAAATTTCAATTTTAATATGCTTTACAATTTTGAATTACATTCTGATTCAAATTTATTTATCTAAATCTTGATTAATTTTTTCAAAAACAGGATCAGCCCACCCAAAGGTAGAAACAAGGAGCAGTTGATCTTGGTGAAAGCCCCCATTCTTCTCCAGCAAGATCGTCTGCATCAGATTCAAATAGTGAACAGTTGCCACGTTTTCCTTTGGAGAACTTAATTGGTTATGATTGTCAATCCCATGTCAGTGAGTTTATTATTCCTCATATCCAACAGCTTATAGAATGGGCGAGAAGGGCTAAATTTCTTATCAATGAGATTATTAGTCGTTATGAAAATTATTGGCAACGGGATAGTTTATACGCTGCAGTCCAGAATCAACCTGCGAAGATGGATTCCTTATTTACCCAGGTAAGATGTGGGACTATCACGTTTAACAACAACTATAAAGACGACATTTTAGATAAGGCACTAAAAAAATTGGAAAATATTAGTGTCGAGGCCCAGGCATATTTTAACAAATGGTCCAAGGACAAGGATTTCGTATCAATCGCAAATGCCGAAAGAGATAGAGCGGTTGTAAGTACTATTACATTCAAACAATCATTCTTGTTAATTTGAAATTTTGAATTTACATTAATATTTTGAATTGACATTACTCTTTTTGTCTAGTTGAAATATGAAAATTTGAAGAGTCGGGCGAAGGTTTTGCAAGTTCACTTGGAAACAGCAAAGAACAACTTATCCGCAGCAAAAAATTTGAAGCAAAATATTGTTTTGGTTAACAAACAAAACAATACACTAAAGCGGATAATTAAAGAGCATGGTCTCGACCCTGACATATTATTCAAAGCCAAAGCAGCTGATGATCCAAATTTGCTGTCGCATGGAGATGCAACAAATCAAGAAGAAAGAATTTTTAAAAATTTGGAGAGTGCTGCAGAAGATCTTATAAGTTCAAGGGTTATTTCTGGTGTTGGGGAAAGAGGTACAGCCACAGTGGAAGAAGTCGTTGGGGAAGAGAGCAGAGTAGAATTGTATAAAGAAAAAGAGGGTTTTGAAAATTAGAAACTTTTATTATTGAGGAAACTTTAAATATTGAATTTGAAAACTTCTACTATTGAGTATGTACTATGGTATTTGAATTTAATTATATGGTGATTAGATGGTGATTATCATGAATTATATGTATGTTTCTTGTTTACTTGCATTGTCATGAATTGTATGTGGACGTAGCTGATGAATGATAATAATTGATAATTAATGATAGACGATGATGAAAGACGATGATCAATTTAATGTGTATAATGTAAAATGTAGTGCCTAAATATCTTTTGGGACTTTAATTATCTTGAAAATTATGTCTTTGGGAAAAAATAGCAACTAAGATTTGAACAGATCTTTAGGATTTCTCCTTAATAGACTTATGGTGTAGGAAAATTCTATTTTAAAGAGATTCACCTCTATATAAGTGCATAATCTCTCATTAGAGAGGTTGTTTGACATCCAAAATAGTCAAGACCATTTGTCAGAAAATAACATTTTACTGGAAACAATCATTGATGTAGAGGCTAGATTAGCCAATTATGAAATAGTTAAATTCCAGGCCATAAGAATTAGAACTTGGGAAATAATCAAGACCATGGTTTAAGAGATATGGTTTTGTTATCGTGGATATTGTTTTGTGTAGAGTAGATTGACAAGTTTCTGTAATAGTCAAGGTTATGGAGGCTAGATTAACCAAAGTTGGAATAACCATGTGATTAAAAGATAGGTCAAGCTCGATATAGAACTTTGAAGTTTAATGTAAAACATATAAGGTTTTTATCATGAAGATTAGTCTGTATAGATCAAGTTCATAGGTTGAAGAATCCTATCATTTTTTTATATTTGATAAGGGTGAAGAATAATTGTGGATTAGAACTGGGAGGCTATAAGTTGGAATAATTTTGAGTGTGTAAGAAAATATTGAAGGTTGTAAACTAGATCATAGTAAACTATGTGTGTAAGTATTTATGTAGAGCCTTGAAGAAGGCAAACTACATTTGCAGGATAGTTTAAAGTTAATAGAATTATCAATGTTCTAGTCAGTTTTATTACTGGAAAGGATTTTTATTAGATAAAGACTCTGGCAAGTTGATTTAAATAGTTGTGATTAGTGTAGATTTGGGTGGGTGACTATAGGATATGGAAGATAGCATTAGAATTGAGTTTGAATAACTTCGTGTTAGAGGATGATCATTATAAGTCTAAAAATAAATCTATTTCTTCATGGAGAAATTTGAAGAAGTGATGGATCTATGACAAAGCAGGGAATTTTAGGAAGAGTGTCAGGACTTATATTTATAATAGTATAATGTATTGTTTAATAGTTTATCCCGTAGTTAAAATATATATATCAAAGGATTTTGCACATATAAAAAATAAATTAAATATAATTCTAAGAAATCAAGAAAGAATCATCACTGGTAAGAAATTAAACATAATTGCAAATATGATAGGGTTTAGCTTACCTCTTGCGTATTAGATTGCTGTGAAATCATCAAGGGTAACGTGCTAGATCTTTGTTTTACCTGACATTGTAGATAGAGGGGTGAGTTGCCTGACATTGTCAGTCCTGAGAAGTGCCAGCAACATCTTTAAATATATAGACCAACAATATCTTTAAATAAATGATAACAAGAGCTGAAAAAATGTAAAGTAACAAACAATAAGATTATGTTGAAGAGCTGAAAAAAAGTAAAGTAACAAACAATAAGATGATGTTGAAGAAGATACCTATTTAAAATTGAAATCATCCCCGGTAATGTCCTAGATCTTTGTCTTAAAAAAATTCAACACAAAAAATGGATTAGTAGATAGATGGGTGAGTTGCCTGACATTGTCAGTCCCAAGAAGTAACAGCTTCCTCGGATGGATGTCAACCCATGTTTTCAAAAAATAAAATAGTGTATTTAACTAAATGTAAATACATAGACATCTTTAATGATAACTAGAGCTGAAAAAAATGAATAGTAACAAACAATAAGATTAAGGGGAAAAAGATACCTCCTTAAATTTGAAATCATCACTGCCACTGGTAATGAGCTATATCTGTGTTTCAAAAAAACCCAACACGAGAAATGGATTAGTAGATAGATGGGTGAATTGCCTGACATTTTTAGTATATAGACCTGTAACATCTTTAATGAAAACCAGAGCTGAAAAAATGAATAGTAATAAACAATAAAATTAATGGGAAAAAGATACCTGCTTAAAGTTGAAATCATCACTACCAATGGTAATGAGCTAGATCTGTGTTTTAAAAAAAACCAACACGAGAAATGGATTAGTAGATAGATGGGTGAATTGCCTGAAATTTTTAGTATATAGACCTGTAACATCTTTAGGAAAACCCATGGTTAACCAAAACATGAAATGTGTATAGGAGTGTCTTTTAGTGCTTCATGCCAAATTTAATCAGATTTTGAAATGAGTATTTAAACTTATTCAAGTTTTTATAAAACTGGATCGCTTAGAAATGCAGACTAAACAATCTGTCTTCTTAGCATTTAAGAAAAAATATAGTGCCTTCTCCAGATAAATCATAGAAGTTAATTTTGTATAGGATTCACATCTTGAGATATTGTAACATGTTTTAGGGAAAATGGATCAGTATCAAAATATGTTGTATAGGATTCACATCTTGAGATTCTGTCTTCAGGACTGCTTCTTGGAGTGGTTGAATTAAAAAATCTCTTTTTTTTCAAAATTTTAAGGTGGTGCATATGATCATAGCTCAATAAGGTTGTTTACATATCATATTAGTTACAAGAATGAACTTGAAATCTTTGATCCTTTAGTAGATTCATCTCATCCTATGTAAGGATATTCAGGCACAAGTATGAGGTTTGAAAGATACAATAAGGGTAAAGTGATAAAAATTGTTGTGTGTAACGGAAAGTTGTTTTTACTTTCTTTTAATTATCATTGTTGAGCTGATGAAATACTTGGTTGACCCTTGCAATGAGTATCAAAGTATAAAATTCCTGCTACCACCTTGTTTTGTTTTCCTTTGCTGAAGATACAATGTTCAAGTGTATGTTTGAAGACAATTTTCTTGAAGCTCCCCCATTTCTATGCCTTGAATTGATTAATCATGATCTTCTTGAAGTACAATTGATAAAATCAAGTGTCTCAAATATTGAAAAAAAATTTACAGCTCAACATAAAGTTCTCTATGCATTGTTGGATCATCTTAAAAAGGTAACATTGTGTAAATTTTGTCAAGAGTGCCTTACTGGTACCTCATCTCAAACTTAGTCTTAGCATATATCATGAAGTTTCTTTTTGAACTTATCAAACAAGACCCTATATCATCATCAAGTACACACTAAACACTATTTGTTTCTTTGGTCTGGGGATAAATTTGAAGGCTTCATCTCAATTGGCTGCATTGCAAACATGAAGGGAATTTCCTCTAGTGCAAAAGAGGTGAAAACTTCGAATTCCATTAAATTTTGGATAAGAAATCAATTATTTGGTAGTCTCAGGCTTTCTCTGTGCATAAAGAGATCCATCTAGTCACTCATCACTCCTGACGCGCGTCAATGGAACGTCAATGGTCTTGACCGACGCACGACACTGGTCGCCATTGACGCGCGTCACTGGCACCTATTGACGTGCGTCACTGGGTCTTTTTTGACCCGCGTCACTGGGTCTTTTTGATGCGCGTCACTGGCTCCTACTGACGCGTGTCGCTGACTCCTATTGACGTGTGTCACTGGCTCTTTTTGACATGTATCACTGACTCCTATTGACGCGCGTCGCTGACTCCTATCGACGTGCGTCACTGGATTCTATTGATGCGCGTCACTTTCTCCTATTGACGCGCGTCGCTGACTCCTATTATCGCGCGTCACTGGATCTTATTGACGCGCGTCGCTTGCTCTTATTGACGCGCATCGCTGGATCCAATTGACGCGCGTTAGCTAGGACTATTGTCACGCGTCAATTAAGACATTTGACGCGCGTCAAGTGAAGCCATTGATGCCTGATTTAGCCTATAAATACCCTTCAACCGGTCATTTTCGTTTTCACCTTCTAGCTCTTGAATTTTTGTAGGTCTCAATGCTTCCCAACTGTAAGTTCAGTAACAAAAATCAAGAGAATCCAATTCAATTGATGTCCCTTATGCCCTCACATCCATATTGTTTTAAAGATGTCTTCAGAATATAAAGATTTAATGGATGCGTGTGAATTTACAGGGCTCGTTAATATGCCCCATTTCGAAACAGATCCAGATATTTTGAATTACTTTCTTTCATCCTACAATTCAGAGGACGGCATTTTTTATGTGACTCTGAACGATGGCCGAATTTTTCAATTCAGTATCCAAGCAAATGACATCCATCGGTTTACGGGCCTTCCGTTCAAAAATTTACCAATTGTTACAACCAAGGCAACACTCGTGGAAGAAAAGAATTTTCTCGAATCAACATTCAGTTTCCATGTTGATTGTAAGTATAATTCATTTTAATTCATATTTTTTATTCTGATACAATTTGTTGTTATAAATTTATAGTAATTTTCACTGTTTCGCATTTGTAGCCCATGTCAATAAATAAAGGCATGGTGTCTAATATGTAGCATTTCTGATTACATGTAATTTTTGCAATGCTAGTGTCTAAGATGAGCTTTGTAACTTTGTTTGACCTAATGAGTGTAGTGGAAAAGTTTAAACAAAAAAAAGATCTTAAGAAAACTGATGGAACCAAGAAGGGGAAATTAATTGATGTTCCCAAACTTGATGATGCAAATCAAGCAGGGGGGAAGAATTCTGATCAATGTACTTTAATATTAACGGAGGGTGACTCAGCCAAGGCTCTTGCTATAAGTGTTTGTGCCTTGAATTAGGGAAATGTGAATACTGAATTTGGTAGTATTGTGACATGTTTTGACATCACTTTCCAATTTAATTTTTTGTTATTTTAGTTATCTTTATCCTATAAGGTGGCAGGAATATCTATTGTTGGTCAATATTATTATGGCGTGTTTCCTCTCAGAGGTAAGCTGCTCAATGTCAGGGAAGCTACCACTCACTAACAAATGGAGAATAAAGAGATAGTAAATATAAAAAAAATCCTTGGTCTACAGGAAGATAAAATATATGACAACATTAAATCTTTAAGATATGGCCATCTGATGATAATGACAGACCAGGTACATGATCTTTGTATAGCGTTGTTTAGTTTCTGCTCAATTCTGACACATCCTTTCTAGTGAGATCCTTTTTGACTTGTCTTTTGTCTCTTAAAGGACCATGATGGTTCCCACATCAAAGGATTGCTGATCAATTTCATACACCATACCTGGCCATCACTACTTAAAATTCCTTCATTTGTTGTGGAATTTATCACTCCTATTGTCAGGGTAAATCTTCCCCTATATATTTGGTTGAGTGTATTGAGACTCTTTATATTTGTTTTTAAGCCTCCAGATGTTATGTATCTCCATGTCTAATTTTGGCACATGTTGATGTAGGCAACTCACAAAAATGGAAATGTGTTATCTTTTTACACAATTCCTGAGTATGAAGCTTGGAGAGAATCATTGAGTGGATCGATAACTGGCTGGACCATATAGTACTACAAAGTAATGCTAGTTTGTTTTCTCTTTATATGTTTTCAAGTTCTGGTTTTGTTCACTTGCTGATTAGGTATCACTTGTTGCTTGGACCATAAAGGGTTTTGGCACAAGTACTTCTAAAGAGGGCAAGGAGTATTTCATAGATTTGGACAAGCACAAAAAAGATTTTGTGTGGGTTGATGAGAAAGATGGAGATGCTTCCTCATATCAATCAGCTTATAGAATGGGACAGAAGGGCTAGGTTCTTATCAATGAGATTATTAGTCGTTATGAAAATTATTGGCAACGGAATAGTTTATATGCTGCAGCTGATCCAAATTTGCTATCGCATGGAGATTTCTGGTTTTGGGGAAAGAGGTACAGCCACCGTGGAAGAAGCCGTTGGGGAAGAGTGCAGAGGAGTAGAATTGGATAAAGAAAGAGAGGGTTTTGAAAACTAGAAAATTTTATTATTGAGGAAATTTTAAATATTGAATTTGAAAACTTCTACTATTGAGTATGTACTATGGTATTTGAATTTAATTATATGGATTTATATACAATCTTTAATTTTAATTGCATTAGATGGTGATTATCATGAATTATATGTATGTTTCTTGTTTACTTGCATTGTCATGAATTGTATGTGGACGTAGATGATGAATGATGATAATTGATAATTAATGATAGATGATGATGAAAGACGATGATCAATTTAATGTGGACGTAGATTTATCATCAAGCACAGTAATTCTTCTTCTCTAGACTTTTGAACTTGTTTTAAGATAATTATTCTCTACACTTGTAACAATATGATCATAATGTCATTAGAATGGATATAGATGATAAATAAATGGAATGTGTTATAATGGATATAGATGACATTAATGATTAGAATGGATATAGATGACAGGAGAACAAATAGAATTGTAATGATATGATTATGAATTATTTTTAAAAATGAAATTGTTTTAATAAATTTAAAATTAGATAAATAATTGTATTAATAATAATTGTAGTGTCAGGACTTAGGATATGATAATGATATGGTAATGATATGATATATATGGATGATGAGGAATTTTATGTGGACTTATATTTAAAATCGTATAATGTATTGTTTATCCTGAATTTTATGTGGACTTATATTTAAAAATAAATTAAATATAATTCTGAGAAATCAAGAAAGAATCATCACTGGTAAGAAATTAAACATAATTGCAAATATGCTAGGGTTTAGCTTACCTCTTGCGTATTAGATTGCTGTGAAATCATCAAGGGTAACGTGCTAGATCTTTGTTTTACATGACATTGTAGATAGAGGGGTGAGTTGCCTGACATTGTCAGTCCTGACTCCTGAGAAGTGCCAACAACATCTTTAAATATATAGACCAACAATATCTTTAAATAAATGTAAATATATAGAATTAGACCTGTAACGTCTTTAATGATAACAAGAGCTGAAAAAATGTAAAGAAACAAACAATAAGATTATGTTGAAGAAGATACCTATTTAAAATTGAAATCATCACCGGTAATGTGCTAGATCTTTGTCTTAAAAAAATTCAACACAAAAAATGGATTAGTAGATAGATGGGTGAGTTGCCTGACATTGTCAGTCCCGAGAAGTAATAGCTTCCTCGGACGGATGTCAACCCACGTTTTCAAAAAATAAAAATATTGTATTTAACTAAATGTAAATACATACACCTGTAACATCTTTAATGATAACCAGAGCTGAAAAAAATGAATAGTAACAAACAATAAGATTAAGGTGAAAAAGATACCTCCTTAAAGTTGAAATCATCATTGCCACTGGTAATGAGCTAGATCTGTGTTTTAAAAAAACCCAACACGAGAAATGTATTAGTAGATAGATGGGTGAATTTCCTGACATTTTTAGTATATAGACCTGTAACATCTTTAATTATAAAGATAAAAGATAGATAAAGAAGATACCTATTTAAAGTTGAAACAATCCATTATCAATAGCTTCATCAAAGTCGATGTTGTCTTCTGTAGAATGTGACGAAGAGCCAATTACACTCTCAAGGTTGGGAATATTTGTACTTGTAGTTGTATTATTCACACCTCTTCTTTCACAAAGGGAATTCCAGTGCGCAATTGCTCTATCGAACGGAAAGGTTTCGATGGAGTATCGAGAAACATAACACCTCATGCAAATTTCCAGATTTTTATCCAACCTGTTTCTCAGTTTCGATTTTATAAATGACAATGCACTGAAAACCCTTTCATCCTCCACAGTCCCCAAAATCATTGTTTGGCATAACTCATATAATCTGAAATATTCACTGATATCTTCTTGTAAAATAGAACTTTGATAGATTCCTCGCCACAGCCTTGTAATAGTACCACTTTCAGAAGGTTGATCTAAATTTTTATATTGGTTCCTCATTGTTGCAAAATTTGTTGACTGAAACTTTAATAAATCAGCATTCAGTATACCTTTGATTTCCACACCCTTGAGCTCTGATGTCTTTGTAAATTGTTCCATTATTGTACCCATTGATTTATGGAAATGCTTACTGACAAAGTCTGCACGGCCACCTTCAATATTCCAAAAATTAGGATTCATCACACCCATGGCTTCCAGAATTTTATCTTTACAGAAACGTTCCCTAATTTCTGATGACAAGGTTTCTAAATTTTTTTTAAGCTTTATTCTTGTTTCAACTATAACAGACTCAAACAAATTACGTGTCATGGGAACATCTTCTCGTTTCGATCTTGTAATATCTTGATGTTTTTGCAAAATGTGCACAAGTATTTCCCTCCCATTAACAGTGATGCAGAGGTGATCGTGGATATTAAATCTCAAAAAGGTGTTAGGATTTTTAAGATCTAATAAATCTCTCCAATTTTCAAAAACAGGTGCATCAAAACTATCATTGGAACAGTACAATATATCAAGACTTTGACATACCATTTTCCTCATCCGTATAAAATCCACAATATAGATTAATCTGCCCTGTGCATGCTTCATCAGTGTATTGATCTCCTTTAACATTGGAAGAATACCAACCAATGTAAGCAATGTCTCCAAATCAGTTAAACGGAACAACAAGTCCCTTGCCCTATCAACTTCATGACGGTATTTGTGCATGAAACCAACCAATGAAGGATACTCCTCACGAACTCTGCATGCAGTTTCATACAAAGAGATCCATCTAGTCTCCACATCCTTCAGAAGTTTTTTGCCATCTGTAATTCCAATTGCAAATTTTTTGAACTCGAGAAAATGCTTTGGGTTGCTTGACATATAGGCATGAAGTTCTCTTATAAGGTCTTCTAATTTAGCAACATTTTCGTGGTTGCTTACCATTTTATACGCTAAATTCATTTTGTGAGCCATATAGTGAATTGGTAGCATATATGGGGCCACTGTTGTTTGTAATCTAACACAGAACCCTGATCAATGACCCTGCATGAAAGATGCACCATATGCTCCAACGCATACCAACTTCATAGCAATTTCATAATCAAGCATACCAGCAACATCTTTCAAATGAGAAACAACTATTTTATATAGGTTTTCGGCATTGCAATTTTCAACCATTTTCATAACACCCAACAGATGAGGTGTCCTTACATGATTTTCTAAAGTATAGATGTGGATACATACCCATGCGGTGTTGTCGACTGCTGTCACTTCATCAATTGAAAGAGAGATAAAGTTTGCTTTTTTTACATTCTCTTTCAAATCTTCCTTCTCTATCATTGAGAGGCATTTTGCCATTTCCCATCCACTACTCTCAGACCAATGAGACTGAGGTACATTCAGCATTCCGTTAAATTGATACAAAACTTTGAAATCGAGGAAATCCGAAATCGCTCTTCCTTTTTTAAGTATTTGAAAAAGAGTAGAGAATTGTATGAATTTTGCATGTAGATTTGTTTCTTTCATCTTACCAATATGCGATGTGATCATTCCTCCCTTTTCTAACAGATGTCTGTGTTTTTTTTGCTCTGCCTCATATTCCGCTACGTATCTAACATGCATGCATTCTTTTTCAGTTTTCCACCTATGTGTTTTGATTTTCTGGCCATCCGCCCCTGTTACAGTTAAATATTGTTTTCCACAATGTTTTTCTATAGTGTCAAGCTTCAGTTGCATTTTTTGTTGCTTTCCCAATTTCCACGTACATTCAGATGGGATTTCTTCAGAATTAGATGATTGTACAGGCTTAATAAATGAAAATTTAGCTGCCCAATCAAACTTGTATGTCCTGCCAATGGTCCACATATTCTTGTTCGTTTTCAATGCTTTACTTTTTTTAGTAGAATTTTGAGCAATATCACAATCACCTGGTTTCCTCTTTCTTGGACCGGAGTTTGATTTTGATTTCTGTCTTCCATTTTGCTGAGTGTTTGTATCTGTGATATCTAGCTGCACTTCTGGTTGCACCCCAACAGGAACAATATCTTCAAGATCTGGCATATTATCGTAGGTTTCATTTGTTTGACTTTGATACTATGCAGAATGCATGTCCACCTCAATAATACCTTCCACACAGTCAGTATTATGATTCTCTGTGGTGGCATCTATATGATTGTTATTTACAATATCTGTATCCGCAGAGTTTCTAAAATACTTGAAGAGTGATTTCTGAGATTTCTTACTTACTTGTAGGTTATTCGTATTCTTTGAGCTGGCACCTTCCATTATTCTGAAAAGAGTCCTGCGTCAGCAAAAGAACCAAGTAGCGACTCTATCCAGTGTCTGAGGTCTTGTCGCGCGTCCACTATCTTAATATACTGTCGCGCATCAACACTGCCCAAGTCCCGCATCAACACTTCCTCTTCCGCGCGTAACACTTCCTCTATCGTGAGTCAACAATTCCTCTGTCGCGCGTCAACACTTCCTCTATCACGCGTCACTTCTTCTCTCAAGTCGCGCGTCAACACTTCGTTTGTCGTGCGTCAGAACACCTTTTTCGCACGTCTATACAGCTCTTGTCGCGCGTCAGTACAACTCTTGTCGCACGTCAGTACATCTCTTGTCGCGCGTCAACAATGCCCTTGTCGCACGTCAACACTGCATTTCTCGCGCGTCAACAATCACAGGCTAACAGTAATATGAATCTCTGGTGCTCAAGGGTATGCGAGTTCAAATTTCACAGTATTGGTAATTTGGTAAGCTACTTTGAGGTATACTACCTGGCGAATCACCTAGGTTTTTATAGGAGATGTTTTCAAATGAAGGCAAAGCTGACCCCCCAAAAAAAATATACTATATATTTTAGGTGAACAAGACACCGACCCACTCCGAATAATTCACCTTTTCAAATTTTCCTAAAATGAAATTTTCGCCATATTACGAATATTCGCCGCTAAAATTATTCCTGGTTTTCAAGTTAGGTGCAAGTGTCATCACTTGGATTAGCAAGAAGTAACCAACAATTTTTATCTCTTCTACTGAATCAAAGTATAGAAGTGCTATGGAAGCGGAAAAGGAAGCTATGTGGTTGAAAAGATTGTTGGATGAACTACATATGGGCATAAAAGGAGGCATTATTCTTCTATGTGATAACCAGAGTTACATTTCTCTTACAAATAATCTAGTTCAACATCAAAGGACAAAACATATAGAGTTTCATATGCACTTTATTCGAGAGAAAGTCTTGAATGGTGATATTGATCTCAAGTTATGTTCGAATGAAGATCAAGTTACCGATATCTTCACCAAGCCACTGTGTGCTGTGAAGTTTTACAAGTTTCATGCCTTATTGGGCCTTTCATAATTTCCATTGAGGGGGAGTGAGCATGAAAATTCCACCTCTTAACGGGTTGTTGTAAACTTCCAATACTTCCTCCATTTTGTGATAGGTAAATGTTCACGCTATGTGAATTTACTTGTAAATCCCAAAAAAGAATTAGTTATGGGAGATTCCTTATTTTATAAAAGGCTCCATGTTGTGATATAAGTCTTCATATGTAAATAAATTTTCCTAATAATTTATGTATGAGAAGATTTGTATGATTTTCCTTGTTTACATGTTAGCTTGAATCATTGTTAATTATTTATGGATATGTAAATCCTTTTATAGAAAAAGGTAATTTGGCATGCTCTTCCCCATTTAACATTAAGGGGAAGCGTTGGGGTAATAATTTCAAGTGGGGATAAATTTTGGTGGACCACCACTTCATGACCATTTTGTTTTAAAGTTATTTATAAAACCTTAGTAAGTCGGTCTTTCACAGTGAAGAGTGAAACGATGTGACAGGCTCACCCATCCTATATAAATAAGGTGATCCCTCATGGGATTGGTATCATGTTAATAATGTTACCATTATGTTGGTGCATGTGAGATCATATTGTTTGTGATTATTGAATCGTAAATTGTGAGAAAATCTTCTTTAAAAAAATTCTATGAGACTGAGGAGAGACGTGGAAGTGTTGGGTAAAAGTATTTGAAAAATTATTAATATAGGCAATGGTTTATTTAGAAGCGAGGTATTTTTCCTTTGTGTTTCCCCACTATAAATTTGGTGTTCCTATGTCATTTACATTTTTGTTATTTACTTTCTGTTCATGTTCTATAACATGCAATATAAAACATCTTAATCTATGTTTAATTTAAATGTACTTCATAATCTATAATCTTTGGCACTTTATTTGTGGATCTATAATTTGTTAATTATTCATTCCCTTTAATTCCCTAACAAATGCGTCTAAGCATCAAAATCAAATACCCACTAACCCAACATGTCAAATACCCTCATATACAACAAATAAAATCAAAATGCAAACTGCCATGAATATTATATTCAAAATGCAAAATCCACAACGAAATCCACAAGGAAAACCCATTCACTTAATTTTCCAAAAAACCCATTTGCTAATACATTTTCCTTTAAAGCTTCTAACAAAACTTCATGAAGAAATCATTCCATATACATTACTAAATAAGTAAACCATATTTCATCCTATTATTTTGAATTATAACAACATGAAAAGAGATATAAATTCATGTCTGAAACCTCCAATGTTCTCTTCAATATGCCCACAAATTTCCACGCTTAGATCTTTAGAAAAATCAACCAACATGTAAATTGAGCAACAGGGGCAGAAGCCTGAATATTGTATTAAACTCAATCAATCTAATACACATAAGCAGTCTGCAATATATATATATATATAAATAAATATATATATATATAGATATATATATATATAGGTATGTATGTGTGTATTGCATGGTTGGGATACAAAAAAAAGAGTAGTTGCAACAATACAACAACAATTTCAAAATACATTAGCTTCTAAATATTACATCGGGGAAGCACAACAATAATATTGTTAAAACAATATAACAACATCCCTAATGTTTACATAAAATAAATATGGTTAATAAAACCAAATAACAAAATTATTTAATTAATAAAATTAATTAAATAATGAAATATGAAATGCATAATTAATATATGGTTAATTAATAATTAACCTAACATTCCCCCCCTTAATTGTGCATTGTTTCAAGGGATGAGGAGAGGAATTCTCTAAACAACTCGAACTTGTCACAAGCAAGTGATTTCGTGAAGATATCTGCTCGTTGTTCAACTATTGGAAAAAATTGAAGTTGGATGTTGTGCTTTAACACATGCTCACGTATGAAATGAACTTGTACCTCAATGTGCTTTGTTCTTTCATGAAACACTAGATTGTGAACAAGTTTGAGAACACCTTCATTGTAAACATACATGGTGGTGGGTTTGTCCTATGGTATCCCAAGTCCTTCTAGTATGCGATGTAGCTAAATTGCTTCACAGACAGCTTCTCCTGCAGAACGATACTGGTTAAGGTTTGGCCAAAAATCTTATTGAATGCCTCTGCAGTGCCATTTTTCTGTGGGTGATAGGGATTTTTCATGTGATGAGCTACCATGAACTCCTTAAGTAATATCTTGATTGTCTCATTAAGGAAATGATTTCCCCTGCCACAGGAAAGGCTCAATGGGAAACCGTATTTGCAAACACAGGTGAGCGAGACCACGGGATTGTTAGAGGTGTCGCAGTCTCGAGTGGAGAGACTAGAGGCAAGAGTCCTCCACGCGAGAGGGCATATTCATATGTTACAGGGTTTTGAGATTAGTGGATCAGTGGGAGGAACCAATAGCAGTGGTACCTTTGAGTATGGAGAGGCTAGGTGTGAGCGGCGTCAAAGATCACCATCACTACCTGGTTCGGGACGAGGTGTGTGGGGGTCTAAGTGAGTTTCATACATAGGGGAAGAAGAATAAAAGGATTCCAACCTGTGCGTCGATGAAAGAGAGATTATTATTTGTTTAACATCTAAATAAAATGGAATATGTATGTTGATTTGAGTTTGTGATAATGATAATAATATTTTGTGTTTAAAATGTTTGGATTGATAAAGGATCAAGGTGTGTTTACAAATACAAATACGTGAAAATATTTATATTTTTTAAAGAAAACACAACACATGATAGGTTATGGTAGGGGATGGTCGAGCTAACCTTTGGGAGACCCCATGTCTCCTAAGTGCTACCTACATAGCCCATTACACAAAGCAAGGAGATAGGGGCCTCAGACCGATGTAGTTCTCCCTTAGGACCAGGGAAGAGGTGAATTCAGGAAAATTGGTTTTGTGGTTAGGCAATTTTTTTGGTTGGTTAAATTTTTGATGTTGTATAGAGAAATGTTGTTGGGTCCAAAATTGGTTGGGTATAGTGAAGTGAGGGTTAGCTACCCAAGCATAAAAAAACCATGTCCTAATTAAGATCAACACACAATCAAAGATTCGTGTAAAAGAGTTTAAAAAAAATCCCATAGTTGGAAAGAGAGCTAAAAAAAAAATATTTTATCGTAA
Source organism: Taxus chinensis (assembly GCA_019776745.2). Classification (NCBI taxonomy): domain Eukaryota; kingdom Viridiplantae; phylum Streptophyta; class Pinopsida; order Cupressales; family Taxaceae; genus Taxus; species Taxus chinensis. The sequence continues at coordinate 222,596,369 of CM034155.1, read as the reverse complement.
GATGAGTTTGAATCCCTAGGTACCTTGCATATGTTCGAGAAGTCGATAGGTGAAAAGAGTTGTATAATCACAATATTCGGATATACAAACATTTCTCCTTGAGTTTTGTTATTTTGAAGAATGGTGAGGTGATGAGGTGGATGGTATATCTGGGGTGCAGAGAACTTGTTTATATGTGATTATATCTGACAAAGATGAAACCAACCAAAATAGACAAGGTCCATGACTCAAAAGTACTTTTGAATACTAATTTTTTTATTTTTCTAAGATTAGACTGATCGTGCGGGAAGTCTATATGGGATATGCATTTTTTTGTTCTTGAGGTTTTCACGAAGCTGATCAATGCGAGAAGCTTCTGATAGAGGATGACTTTATATAGTTGTCCTTCGATTGGAGCAGTCTAGTTTAAGAGCTAGAGGTCTAGATGTCTGTTTGGCATGAAGCATCTAGTTTTTTGCAGGAAGTTTGACTCAAGAATATCCCAAATTGTATAATTGAGAACTTGTTATTTGTTACTTTTAAGTCATGGACCAGACTAAAAAGGAGAAGGCATCTTTAAGAGGAGGTGATGATCAAACCATGGGTTTGATTTTACTTTGAGATGCAAGAAAAAAGGTGTATGAGGTGGTAAATGAGCTCAAGGGATGAGCGCAAGGTAGATAAGAATGATGATGTACACACTAATTCAATAGTAGAATGGTCGGAAGATGCAAGCCATTAAGGGGTTTCACAATAGTAAACTAATATGCAGAAAATATTACAGATCTCAAATAAAATTGCAGAAAAATAAAAAACACAACACAAAGAGACAATATTTAATGGTTCACCCAATTTGGGCTACGTCCACCAAGAATCACTTGCTCAGATTTTATTACAAGCCTCTCTCTCTCAATACAATACCCAGATCGTTTGGAGCTATGCTCAACAAACTCTACAGAATTCACACCCGAATTCAAAACACATCTGCAATACATTTGCTTGTACTATCTATCATATGCATAAGACCATATAAATAGACAACTGCTTAAGCAGTTTTACAAAACCGTGGGTATCAAAACCATGGGAAAAAAAAAAACCGTCCCATAAACCTAAACCTATGGGTCAAAAAATGGGTCCAAAAAAAAACCATGGGCCCAAAAACACAGCCCATAACGGTTACCCATTACCCATGGGTTAAAAAAAACCAAATTTTTTGCTTCGGGGGCTTCGCCCCCGAACCCCCTTGACCCCCCCGACCCCCCCCCTGAGCTCATGGGGGACCCCATAAAAAAAACCTGAGTGTAACACATCTTAGTGTGTACCACACTCTAACATGAAAATAGGCTCCACAAACATAATAACAATCTCCCACTTGGAGACTGTTTTCCTCTGAGCAAGCTTCTCAACCCTCACAGTCATCTGTGAAGGCCAACCAAAGCTGAAACATAGCTTTAGTTTTTCCCTTGTGACCACCTTGGTCATCATGTCTGCAGGATTCTGACTGGTATGAATCTTCTCCAACTTCAACTTATCTTCCTCCAAAGTTGTCCTGATGAAGTGTATCTCAACTGTATATGCTTCATCCTAGAGTGGAAAGCAGAGTTCTTAGCTAGGTGTATAACACTCTGACTATCACTATGCAGCTTACATTCCTCCTGCTTATGCCCCAACTCCTCAAGTAATTGTTGTAACCAAATCATCTCTTTGCTTGCCTCTATGGCAGCAACATACTCAGCCTCCGTGGTTGACAAAGCCACCAACTTCTGTAGTCGTGAAATCTAACTCACTGCTGTCCCACCTACAGTGTAAATATAACCTGTCGTGCTCCTCCTGCTGTCTACATCTTCAGCCATGTCTAAATCTACATAACCACACAAAGTGGTATATGATCCACTATAGCACAAAACTGTCCCCATGGTCCCTCTCAAATACCGAAGGATCCACTTTACTGCCTGCCGGTGATCTCTAACTAGATCACTCATAAAATATACTCACAGCTCCCACTACATGGGCAATATCAGGCCTGGTGCACACCATGGTATACATCAAACTGGCAATTGCTGATTCAAGTAAGGTACCTTGGACATTTGGTTTCCTCTCCTGCTCTGTCTTGGGACATTGCTCCTTTGATAACTTGAAATGGCCTGCCAAAGGAGTCCCATTTGGTTTAGCATCCTACATATTAAACCTCTCTAAGACCTTCTTAATGTACTCTTCTTGAGATAAAGTTAGCTTCTATTCCTTCCTATCCCAAGATATCCTCATACTAAGGATTTTTTTGGTTGTCCCCAAATACTTCATAGCAAAGGATTCACTTAGCTACTTCTTGAGTAATTTTAGTTCCTACATGTTTTTACTTGTAAACAAAATGTCATCCACATACAAACATAATATAATATAACTGCCATCCTCAAGTTTCTTTTGTATACACACAATGGTCAGAATGACATCTGATATAACCTTGCTCCACCATGAAGCTATCAACTTTCGTATACCATTGACGTGGAGCTTGTTTCAGGCCATACAAGCTCTTCTTCAGTTTGCACACCATCTCCTCTTTACCATTGACTTCATATCCCTTCTGGCTGTTGCATACGTAGTTCCTCCTCCAAATCATCCATGGAGAAATGCAGTCTTTACATCTAACTGTTCTAAGTGTAAGTCTTCTGTTGTAACTATTCCTAGAACAATTCTGATAGAAGTCATTTTTACTACAGGAGAGAAAAATTATCATTAAAATATATACCTTTTTTCTGTGCAAACCACTTGACCACCAACCGGGCCTTGTATAATTTTCTTTGCCTCCTTCCTCTTTGACTCTAAACACCCACTTATTCTATAATGCTATTTTTCCTTCGGGTAGCTTTACCAAAGCCCATGTCTTGTTCTCTATGAGAGCCTGATGCTCCTCATCCATGGATTTCTCCCACTTCTTCTTGACATCTACATGCATTGCTTCATCAAAGCTCTCTGGATCTCCACTATTAGTGAGTAATAAATAATAAAGAGAGGGAGAAAAACGTTTAGGCTCTCTTCTTACCCTAGAATACCTCCTCAATGTAGTAGTTTGGGGTTCCTGTTGAGGAGGTTCCTGAAACTGATTCATGTGGTCACTTTCCCATCTGAAAGATCCTCTACCGCTGCATATTCTTTCTTGGATTCTTCCCTATTTTTCCTGCAACTGCTGCTTATACATGACTTTCTCATTAAAGAACACATCCCTAGATTGAATTATTTTCTTGTCCTTAATACTCCAACATTTATATCCAAAGTCACCTCCACCATATCCAATGAAAGTACATTTTTTTAATTTAGCCTCTAGCTTGGTCCTATCATCCTTGTCTATATAGAAAAACACCTCACATCCAAATACTCTAAGAAATGAATAATCAACTTTCTTACCATACCAAGCCTCCTCAGGTATGCCTCCATCCAAGGCACTTGAGGGTCCTCTGTTTATCAAGTACACAGCTGTGCTCACCGCTTCTGCCCAAAAAGAAAGAGGCAGTCCTACATGTAACCTCATGCTCCTAGCACGTTCCATTATTGTTCTGTTCATCCTTTCTGATACCCCATTCTGCTGCGGAGTTCCTGGAACTGTCTTTTTCCTGCGGATTCCATTCTTAGAACAATAATCATCAAATTCATTGCTGCAATACTCCCCTCCATTATCTGACCTGAGACATTTTAGATTAAGACCTGTTTCATTCTCTACCAAGGCTTTCCATTTAACAAAAGTGTCAAATACATCAGATTTGTTTCTAATACAATAAACCCAAACTTTCCTTGTTGCATCATCAATAAAAGTAACATAATAACTTGAACCCCCAAGAGATGATACCTGAGCTGGCCCCCACACATCAGAATGCACCAGCTCTAACTTACTCTCTTTCTTTGTAGGTCCAACCTTGAGAAACCTTACTCGCTTTTGTTTCCCATATATGCAATCCTCACAGAACTCCAAACCTATTTTTGTATATCCAGGAAAATTCTTCTTTATGATCTCCATGCCCTTATGGCTCATATGACCGAGCCTATAGTGCCACAATGTTGTATCTACTTCTGAAGCCACAAGATTACAAACATTAGTGCTATAAGTGGTTAAATACAAGGTTCCAACCTTCTTACCTCTTGCCACCACAAGATCACCCTTGGTAACCTTCCAAGAGTCTGCTGTAAATATCACAGTACAACCATCACTTCCCAACTGCCCTGCCGATATCAAATTTTATCTTAATGTAGGCACATGTCTGACATCCTTCAATAGCCAAGTATTCCCATTCTGCATCTTAACCTGAACAGAACCTTTTCCAACTATGCTGCAAGGCTCATCATCACCAAGAAAAACATGCCCAAAATCTCCTTGAACATAATCAACAAAATAATGCCTATGTGGAGAAGCATGGAAAGAAGCCCCTGAATCTAAAACCCAAGATTCAGTAATATTGTGCAAAGAAAGAATCAAAGCATCCTGACATACATTACCTGTTGCCACATTTGCCTCCTTGTTTTCTTCCTATTGTTTCTTCTTATCCCGAAGCTCCCAACAGTCCTTCTTTGCATGCCCAGGCTTTCCACAATTCCAGCATACAATCTTGTTCTTGGATTTTGACCTTGCCCGATCTTTTGATTTTCCATGGTTTCCTCTATTCTTCTGTCTCCCTCTAGTTTCCACTGTCAAAGCATTCCCTGAAGTAGAAGATTCCCTAGAGATTTTTCTTCGCATTTCCTCACTTAGAATCACCCCTACAACATCCTCAAACTTCAACTTCGAGTTAGCTGGAACCGAGTTACTTACCGCCATTACCAGGCTATTCCAACTCTCAGGTAAAGAGCACAGAATTAATAAAGCCCTAACTTCTTCATCAAATTCTATTGTAACCCAAGCTAGCATATTCACAACCGTATTGAAATCATTTAAATGATCTTCTACTGAACTATTCTCAGACATCTTCATATTAAACAAATTTTTCATTAAAAATATCTTATTAGAGGCAGAGGATTTTTCATACAACTTCCCTAATGCATCCATTAGATCTTTTGTAGTCTTTTCCTTTGAAACATTAAATAATACCGAAGATGCAAGACACAGCCGGATTGTTCCAAGTGCCTTCCGATCCAACAAATCCCATTCCGCATCTGTCATACTCGAGGGTTTGTTCACCTTCTCAGACAACGGAGTATAAAGATCCTTCTGATAAAGGTAATCTTCCATCTGCATCTTCCAAAGACTGAAATTCTACCCGTTGAATTTATCAACCCTAGATCTTCCATCATCTGCCATAGCTCCCACTCAAGCTAAAAAACTTTCCCTGCGATTCAACACTTCAGCAAACCAAACCAGGCTCTGATACCAATTGTTAGGAAATAAGGGATAAAATATGTGGAATAATCCCTCACAGAATCGCAATAGTAGAAACTAATATGCAGAAATTATTACAGATCTCAAATAAAATTGCAGAATAAAATAACACAACAAAAAGAGACAGTATTTAACGTGGTTCACCCAATTTGGGCTACGTCCACCAAGAATCACTTGCTCAGATTTTATTACAAGCCACCGCTCTCTCAATACAATACCCAGATCCGTTTGGAGCTATGCTCAACAAACTCTACAGAATTCACAGCCGAATTCAAAACACATCTGCAATGCATTTGCATAATGCCTATCTATCATATGCATAAAATCATATAAGTAGACAACTGCTAAAGCAATTTTTACAAAACTGTGGGTATTAAAAACCATGGGCCAAAACCCGTCCCATAAACCTATGGGTCCAAAAATCCCACCCCTACGAGACAGAGCAACGTTTCCTGGTATATGTGGGCACGTTTTAAGGCCAATTTTTTTTTCGAGGGCTGCACCCCCAGCAGGGCTGCGCCCCCAGACCCCCGCTCGGGGCCCAGCCCGACCCATTTACCCCGACGAGACAACTGTGGAAATTGTACAGTAATCTTAGTGTATAGTCTTCAACACTTTCACACATGAAAACAGGCTCCACAACCTAACTAGATCCGTGATGAAAAAATTGGGTAAACTGATAATTAAAATATGCTCAAGGATCCAAGCAAGGTGCAAACTCATGAAAAGTTCTGGGCCTCATAGGAAGATACCACATGATGGTGATTCAGTCAAATGATCACTTCTCTATGACATTCAACACGGTCAAACTAATCATTTTGCACAGTTCTGTAGGAGTGCATTTTTGAAACGACTTTGAAATTAGGGCTCATTTGATTCCCTCCTGAGCATTCACCTTAAATTCTGGAATCACATTGGGGGGTTAGGGACTATGAGTAATGCGTTTTTCTTAAGTATCAAAGTACACTTTTATGAATTTCTCATGATCTGTAAAATATTTTGATTTCCTCGTGAAGAGATCGGGAAGAAGAAGCACTGGTGATTTTTCATAGTAATACTTGCACCTTGTAAAAGAAATTAATTGTCCCGACAACATGAAAAAGTTCCCACCGCCGTCCCTTTTAGACACTTTTGGAAATTTCAAAACTTCAAGTAGGCACATCTAAATCTAGATAGTACACATGATATGTTGAAATTAGATGGAGTAGAAAGACTTGCATGAAGAAAGATTGTTGAAACAATGATATTAAGCACAAAATCAACAATGAAGGGAGCAAGAGCATATCCAATGTAGCATGGTGCTGTGAATACAAGCATGCACTTATTATGGGCACCAGATACTCTCTTCACACATCTATGGGTTGCACACACCAAAAAAATTCTACGTTCTTGAAACTCCTCATAGTCTCCTACTCTCCAGATAATGCGTCCAAGGTTGCAAACCTCGGAAGCTATATCTTGGTGATGATGCACCACATGTAACAATGTTATGGAAACTTAGTGTTCATGATAAATTGCATACATGTCTTACACTTGGGTTTTGAAACAACATCAGAAAAAATCCTAGCTTGTGGATGAATCTGAATTTCTATATGGAAAATGAGCGCACAACAGGGTTGTAAAGATAAATTTACCAATAAAAAATCATATGGAAAGTCCCACAAGGGTTCTCGTATGGTAGCAAGTCGCGCCATAAAGTAGGTACTTGCGTGTTCCTTTATGCACTGTAAGTACTGATCAAATCACCATAACTTCTTAGCTACAACAGGTCTAGACACAACTCTATGGCATGCACTAGACATGGCCATATGAGTGAGAAGGGGATGAGACTTTACATTCAACATGGGCTGCATTTGTGGGATCTTCAAAAACATAGACATGGAATTTTGTGGGCATTATGTGTATGGTGAAAATGGGAAAAATGTGACTCCAGATAATTAATGCACACTTATGGTCAACTCAACCACCCAAGATTTCATGGAGATTCACCTCCTAGAGCTTCTTCTATAAGCTATTTGCCATGGAGAGGCCGTCTCAGGTATCTTCTGATAGAGCTACATAGTATTATGTTACAGGCATTTATTGCATGTTGCTACTAGGAAGGTTTATGTTTACTCTGATAAATTAGATTTTTCTCTTTCTTTTCCCTCCCCTAATTCTCTCATTCTTCTATAGCTATTGTTTAATAATGCTACAGGTTTGAAGTTAAAGTGTCTCAGACCAGATGATGGTGGAGAGTACTGTAAGAGAATTAAATTAGAGTAGTCTATCCTGTTGCATTTTAAGTTGTATGCCATAGGGTGAAGATATGGCTCGTTGAACATGTGGATTCAGAATGCCTCTTTCTACCATTAATGAATTGGATGTAATGTCATCATTTGGAAGCAATACAAGTCTTGTTTTATGAGCTAATCGATTCTACACATAGCTTGCATTTTAAATCCAATCTATCTCACTTTATCATTTGCAAATCAAAAATAAAAGTAATATTGTGCATTGTTTATGTCCTTTGCATAATAAATTCTTATTCTATTGTGCTCCATGAAAATGAGTAAGTAAGTGACATGTTGTTCTAGGATTATGGCATGTAATGTATTCCCTTCCTTTCTCCATTTTATCTTATTTTCACTCTTGTAATGAGTCGTTCCATATGGGCCCTTCTTTCTGGTGCTATCACCTCCCCTATGCAGTGTAGGATTTCATTTCAGTGTGATCTCCTTCTCCCCTGGTACCTTGGAATCATATAGTAGAGTTAGATAGTTAGCATTTTGGAACCTTAGATGGAGAGATAACTTATGGAGTATGTGAAAGGAAAATAAATAGAGGAAGATCGTGACTTCTCCTTTTTGGCAGGTTGATGGTCTCAAGCACAAGGTCCCTTCATGCTTGGAGGCAGTCCCATGTTATGCGCAATAATGCCCTAGATCATCTTGATTTAGTACTGTGACACCACCTTTGAGCTCCAATAGTTTTGGCATGCCAAGTGGGACAAGTATTGAAAAGCTCACATTTAATCATTACTAAGTCTCTATGGTGTAAGTTACACAACTTTGGGAGGCAGTCCCATGAGCTTGTTGCATGAAGCCCTTTGAGGGATCATCTTGAGGGTTTCAGTACTGGTGAAATTTTGAGCATCCAATGAGTTTTGGTGCACGCCAAGTGGGACAAGTATTCAAAGCTAACATTTCATCATTACTATGTTTTGGTGTGTGACTTGAAGTAATTTCAAATCTGATCAATTCTCCGGAGGTCTGTCTCAAGCGTGAGCTCCCACAAATTGTAGGTGAGTTGACCATGTTAATCCTCATTAATGTGGCTAGATCATCTTGACCTTTGGTAAATGGTGAAATTTTGTAGCTCCAATAATTTTGGCAATCAGCCTGAAAGTGGGTTTTCTAAGTATTGAAAAGCTCACATGTTCATCATTACTTAAGTTAATTGGTAGATGTTGACTTAGTACATTTCCATTGCCTTTGGAGAGCTTGTTCAAGGGACAGTCTTGGAATACGTTTACATACATTTCCATATCTACTAGCGAATTGAGCTACAGATCATCATGGGCCGTTTTGAGTCGAGTTTTAGTTGATTCATAATTCTAGATTTTTGACGCGTTTGAACCTTGTTGAACCGTATCGAGTGTACTGTAGTTTATCTCCAAGGTAAGAAGAATTAAGCATTGAGCCACACGTAGATCCTTGTAGAGTGTGCATAGAGAAGTTTTTAGCTCCTCTTAGGCATGACAAAATTTATTTTTGTGCGTATGCAAGTTTAGTGTCTTGAAGGACCCTTCAGAACATGGTACAACTAGATAGCCCATATGAACCCTTAACTTGTCTCAGCTTCAACCCCATTTGGGGTAGTTATTTGACCCTTGCCACACTGGGTTAGTTGAGGTGATACCTAGATGGATGTCTCTTCAAAAGTATTCCTTCTTTTCCAACTAGATGAGAATAATAATTAATTAATACTGAGCATATTTAGGACATTTTAAATGTCCGTATCAGAGCTTCATTCCTCTAGTCATAGAAGATGATGTAGTGTATGTAGACTGTTAAGAAGTTCTAGTCATTATAAGAGGCAAAACACTTCAATGGTATATAGATGTTTGAAGGAGCATGCCTCTATTCACAGACTAGGATGAACTTGTTCAACTACACTTTACAATGCAAGGGTGTGAAGAGAAACAACTACAATAATCTTCATTAGTTAGAAAAACTAACAAGCTCATCAAGAGAGCTCCTAATGAGCTCATGGATGACTCTGCAAGCTTAAAATGGGGAGAAGATCACACAAGGGAGGTGATAATTCTCATCATCTTGAGACCAACTCCACAAGGTGTTTTTCTTTACTTTTTAAGAGCATTGAATTCTGATATTGCTTTCATGATACAATCTAGGGCCCACTGTTAGCATAGCTACCTGATAGTATATCTTGTATGCCATTAGGGTATGAAAATTATTTAATCCAAGCTGGTAAAATAACCCCTAGATTGTATATGCCCTTGGGTTTCCTGAAGTTCCTCATGCACCTTGAGTCTTGCATTACCCCCATCCTTGATCAAAGTTCCTATACACATTGCCTCCACATCATAACTCTCCCCAAAAGAAAAAAGAGGATAAAGTTTCACTCCCGAAGGCCTTGATGAGAAACTTGTCTAATACCATTACAGTTATATCTTTGTTGAAAAATAACATGTGCAAGCCTTTAGAAATAACTATAATCCCAGGCAAGATAGTCAAGAGGCCATCAAATTTGTTACCCTAAATTGGGAAGACATGTCACATGAGTGGTAAATCCATAAGTATGGGCGATGATCCAAGGCCATAATTTGATTCACACAATGAAAGAGATTTAGTAACGAAGTACCTTCCTCTTAAACAATTACTCCTATGCAAGGGCCTGAAAATTCATTTTTGGGGAATTGGCCCAACTCAATCAAGTGGGTAATGTTGATGAGTATGTTTCAGACTTCAAAATAATTTTAGTCATGGTTTCCGATGTTAGTGAGAAGAGGTTGGTTTCCCTCTTTACTGAAGGCTTGGCGGAACCTCTAAAAGGTTTGGTAAGAGCTTTTAACCCTATGACTTTGCAAGATTGTATTACTAAAGCTCTAGACTTAGAATGTGCAACTTATAGAGGGACTTATGGGCCTAAAGGACAACATTCTAATGCCTCACAAACGATATCCAAAAATGGATTTAGAGGGCAACTGAGGTCTTATTTACAACAGCCCCTTAAAGTATAAGGAGGGCAACCCCTTGGGTCATCAAAAAGAGGCCCCAAAAAGGTTCAATCAATCCAATATACCACCATACATAAATCAGCCCCAAATAGTTCACAAAAAAGATGAAAGGGACGAACTAAGAAGAAATGGATTGTGTTTTTGATTGCAAAACTCCATGGGAAAGAGTTTACAATTGTAAAGGTAGAGGTAAAATCCATTACATTGAAATTATTGATTCAGACTTTGAGTTTGACTTTGATTTGAATAATGCTAACCATGATACTGATGAAGAAGTGGTTGAGCATGTGAAAGAGAATGAGGAAATGGAAATTACTCTTGCTTCTATTTTTGGTGTGCCCAGGTATCATGCATTTAGGGTGAAGGGAACCATTCAAGGGAAAAGAGTCATTACCTTGGTTGATAGTGGGGGCCACCCAGAATTTCATTAATGGAGTTCTAGTGAGGAAAATGGGTTTTGAAACCATGAATTGCAAAGGATTGAAAGTAAGTATTACGGACGTAACTTATCTTCCATGCTCTACAAAGAGTGAACAACTACCTCTCATGCTTGGAAAAGCACAATGTAATTGATTATTTTTATGTTGTTGATATTGATCTTGTGTTGGGTGTTCAATGGATGCATTATTTAGGTGATTTCACACAAAACTACAAAACCATGGAGCTAAAGTTCACTAAAGATGACAAGGAAATAATCCTAAAAGGTATGTCAAATGGGGCACGACAAGATGTGTCCATGAAGAGGATGGAACAAAATTTTAGAAGGGGTCAAATTGAGTGGCAACTAGATGTTATATCACAGAAAAATTAGAAAAATCAGAACATCAGTAATTAGAAGGTGAGTTATAAGTTCTTTAGAAAATCATGTCATGTTGATGATTTACACATGGATTACCTCCACATAGAGAGTTTGAGCATATTATAGAACTAGAAAAGGACACTAAGCCTGTTATGATCACTCCTTACCTCCATATAGAGTTTATAAGGAGAAATTGAAAATACCATTAGGGAGATTCTTGATATGGGACACATAAGGCCTAGTTTTAGCCCATTCACATCTTCCGTAGTCTTGGTCAAGAAAAAAGATGAAACTATGAGGATGTGAATGATTATAGAATTTTGAACAAGAAGACCGTCAAAAGTAGGTACCCCATTCTTAGAATTGATGATTTAATCGATGAGTTCCATGTGCTCTTTCTTTTCAAAAGTAGATCTCAAATCTGGGTACCATCAGATAAGGGTAAGGGAAGAAGATGTGCACAAAACATTTTTAGATGTCATTTAGGCATTTTGAATTTTTTTTATGCCTTTTGGGTTAACTATACACCGGATACTTTTATAATCTTGCATGAATAATGTATTTAGCCAATATCTAAGAAATTTTGTGCTAGTTTTCTTGTTGTCGCCAAATCATTGCACTCCCCAACTGGCCTGGGAATGAATCAGGACATTCGGTGTGATTGGGACACATGGGATCACCTCTCAAGATGTGGGACTTGAACTCAATATGAACCTCTAGAGAAGGCTGACTTCCTCTCCCTAAACTAAACACAACTCTACTTCTAGTGCAGGAAAAATGGCTAACTAGTCCTATCCTAACATTTCATGGGATTAGGGAAAGAGATTTGCAAGGAAATGAAACCTATACTAGAAGTGGTGATGCACTGAATTAAGGGATGTTTAACATCTGGAAGGGTTAATGTGGGAGGTATGCTTGCATCACCAATCACCTTCACCTATCGCAATTAGAAAGGGTATAAAATACCACAAAACCAAGGTGGACATTCCTCTGTTAAACTTGAGTGTACATGAGAGTAAATTAAATAAGATACAACACAATTAATTTATCAAAAGTAAACCACACATGCAGATAAAAACATCTATTTCTGCGAGTAGGGACAATAATGACATAAAAATTAATACAGAAGGAAAACAAAGTCTTCACAACTGGCATAAAATATAGTAGTATTATTCCTTCACAACATGAAATAGACAACCTGAAATAAAGGTAAGTTAATCACTATCACTAAATAATTGTAAATTCACAAAGTAAACACTAATTAACATTCAGCAAAATAAATCAGATTTTCAACAACACGGTGTAACTCTGAATATAATCAAAAGGTTTCTTGGAATCTCAGAATCACTCTTCGAAGCTCGAAGAGCAACTCTTCTCAAAATAATCTCCCAAAAATAATATATATTAAATAATGGAAGCATTCCACTATTTATAAGTTCCTAAGCTGAGCCATTACAGCTGGGCCCTTAACTAACATTTAACTAAAAATAGAAATTTCATTAATATTAAGGGAACATGCTCCCATGAAAATATAAAATTTGTTGAAAGGGTTTGACTCAATCAAGCCTGGAACTTTGACCGATCTTAGAGCTTGAAACTATCCTTTCATGACCGCTCATCTTTGGCTTGATTCATCTACATCTCCCTTACCTGCAAGTTTCTGCAATCCTTCCTCCCATATAACCTTTCAGTGTCTATACTCGAAGAAGCACTTTATAACCCCCTGAGTTTCTTCATCTCCAGGCCCACATGTATAGTAATTCACTATGTCTGCTGTCTCGATCTCTTTTGTGATCCTGGCTGGTAACCTTAAAATTTTATTTGTAACTTTCTTTATTCTCCTTATGAAATTTTGACATAAGACTAGTCAGTCAATGGAGTCACTATTGAAAGTCTTCGTGACCTCATCGTCACGCTTCACCAAATCTTTGAAATTTTCCTTAATTTGATCCTCATGAAGAGCATCGATATTTTCATTGAAGAATTTACAATTGGCGATATCAAACTCCTTTGAGATGTCATTCAGGGCATATGTAATCTCCACTCATTTCTCCTCCAATTTCTTAATCAGATCCTGTAATACTTGACACCAAAATTCCATGGCCTTTTGATATTCAAATAATTTAGAGGCATCATCGATCACCTCTTCTTGAAGAAGTAAGTCAAAATCCTCTTCTCTAATATCACTCCATGTTGCCAAAGTTAAATTTAAATTATTATTATCTTCAGAGAATGATTCATCCATCTTGGAAATGGTGGGTTTTTCAACCTGTAAATAATTTTACATCTCGACTGCTTCCTTGATCAAAGGATTAGCTTCTTGCAGAACTCTCTCCATCCATCCACTCACTGATCTCCCTTTCTGGCCTAGCTTCTCGAGCTCATGATAAGAAATATCATCGATTGTAGATGAAATTATCATATCCGTAGTAGTTAAGACTTTAATGGATGGAGTGGGTTGGGTTTACGCAACAGTGCAGTGAGCTACTCAACCTTGGCCTTGACCTCATCCTTGGTGGCCTTATCTTTGTCATATTTCTCCAAAACGGCCCCAAGATCAGTGTGTACAACTTGCTTGGGTCCTTCATGAGTAGTCTTCCTCAATGAGAATTTTGATATCCGGTAATATGTTGTTGTGATTGTTTCTTTAGTTTTCCCCTCAACGAGGGTGGCCATCTCTATCACATGATCTCTAGATGAATTAACCATCACACTTGATACGGTTCTCAGTCTCTTGGCATGTCTCTTGGGCATAGAATCCAATATGTTGAGATCTATAACATCCCCTTGAGGAACCTTTTTATTTTGGTTGGGAGTTTGTCTAAACAATCATTTTGGTATGGCTAGAGCCAAAGAATATGGAGTGGCAGATCCAATACCTAAAACATTAGTTAGAGCAAGATCACTAGAAATAGAAGCTAGTATTTGAGAAGAGGTAGCAATGATGGAAGGCATGGATGTAGGGACAACCATAGGAATTGACAGAGAAATACTAGGTGTTGTGATTGAAGAAAATGAAAGTGTTAAAGGAAGTAAAGAGGAAATGGGTGACCTAATATTTTCCCCAACTGATAGAACTAGAAGTGACGAGAATACTTGGGCCATAGAAGGGGATGGGAAAGAAGAAATGATTTTGGAAGTGGAAAGAACTGATATTGGAAGTGATAATGGAGGAAGGTGAAGATGTGATGGATCCTGAATGATACTAGGAGAGTCACTGACTTCAACCACTTATGTCACAGGCACTTCAGGTGATATAATCTTGGGAGTAGAAGACTTGGAGAGAGATGAGCCACCAACAACAAATAAAATCTTCTTTGGAATTGTAGGAGCCTTTTGAGTTGACCTCTTGCCCTTAGTGGGTGTTGGTTGGTTTATTGCTGGTATAGCCCCTATATTTGTAGGTTGATTTTCCCCTTTGGGTGAGATTACCAAGGTGGTTAACCAACTAAAAGTCCTCTTTAAAATGGGTCCCACCCTCTCCTTGGTATTACTACATTCTTGCACATACCAATCAATCCATGATATTGGCAACATTATCGTTCTTGTATGATGAATCCAAAACCTCATCATTGTCTTGTATGTCCTTTGGCACATCAGCATAACCAAATTTTCGAACCTCGTCAAGGGTTAATCTTTCATAATCCCTTTGTCACATGATGTATTCATCCTGAAAGTGAATCTAGATATCTTTCAATTGGGGTACGTGGGCACTGGACTGACCTATCTCCCCAAACTTACCCCAATAATCAAAATTAGTCCGCGGATGAAAGGTCAGCAGGGTTACCTCATCCATTTCTACATCAACATATTTTACCTTGTGAATATTTGGGCAATAATACCTGCCAATCAAAATAGGGAAATGCATTCCCGCTTTGTGACGCTTATTTTAGATTCGATGATAATCCAACAATTGCCAAACTAATTCCAATAGAGTCCATTTTTCAGTGGGACACCTCGACAATTTTCTTGGGGCACCTATGAAACCCAGAATTCGGATGTAGGCGAATATAGGAAACTAGAAGTAGATTACTCCCCATTCTTGCACTTCTTCGAAAGCCTCATCAGAAATCCTCTGATTGTATAGTTCTTTGTCAAAACGATAGAGGATGACAATGAAAAAAGCGTCGTTGACTCTTCAGAAATGCCTGATTCCTTCATCCAGAGTGAGTTGGGGATAAAATTCATATATTTGGGAGGTGCTACGAATACCCCTGGTATTCAAACCCACAAAATATCCCATAGCAGCACCTGCATATACCAGAAAAGATGTCATGTAGAAGGTCTTTGTTTCTGACACTCTACCCAATTGATAGAAAATGGTGCTACTAATATGCTCCCCCCATCGGATAAAATCATCATTCTTCTTGATAGTTGCGATGTACAAAAACATTCATTCCTGGAATTCCTTTGTAGAAAAAAGGCTTGAAACTCTACTTAACAGCATAATAAGATCGTTGACTTCCTGAATAAAATTTGATCAATGCATAGTTTTGGGTAATTTGGCAAAATTCTTAGCTAGATAAGATTTCATCATAATATTTTAGCATACTTCCTCTTTCTTATCCCAATGTTCCACTACTATTTCTGGTGACCTTGGGTGGCACAATATTGAACGTAGGGAAGTTTAAGCAGATCCTCGAAGAAATTTGGGTCCAAACGGATTACCGCCATATCATCACTATCTCTGACTAATATGGAGTCTTCGTCAAAGTGGGCTGCTGCAGCTAAGACAAATTCTGGGTAATGCATAGATGTAGGAAAAGTGGTGGCAAGGGAAATCCCACTATCGTAGATGGCTTACATCCATGGTTTCTTGTTTGGAACCTTTAATCTTTCCCAGAAATTGGGAACATCAATTTGTCCTATAGTAGTGTCCCCAATATTTCCTAAGTTGGAGGATAGACAGGATTGGGGAGAAACCCCAAGAAATGATTATTTCATCTTATCTTTTCCCTTTGAAATGGAAGCAGACATCAAACCCTGTGTTTAGGAAGCTAAAGTTGTAGAAATTATGAAAACCTGAAAGGAAACCTCCGAAATTCCGAACCAGAAAAGATCTGAAAGAAATCACTGAATCTAAAATCTCCAAAAAAATTCTCTGAAGGAGTTTCCCAAAATGAAATATCCAAAACCAAAAGTTCCAAAGGAAATATCTGAAACCAATTTTTCTAAAAAGAATTTTTTTGAAAGAGTTTCCTGAAGCCAGAGGTTCTGAAAACCTGAAAGAAAAAAACCTCCAAAATTTTGAATGAAAAATTTCCGAAAGAAATTTCTAAAATTGAGATCCCTAAAGGAAAATTCCCAAAAAAATTTCCCTCTTAATGAACTTTCGAAGGAATTCTTCGAAGGAATTATCAAAATGAGTCTCTCCGAACAAGTCTGAGGAATTTTACAAGAACCCAATTTAAATCGCAAAATTGAAACACGAGAAACAAAGAAGGATGGGGGCCTAAGAGGACTCTTTGAACAACTGTGACTACCTGAATAAAACTCAAAAAGAAAACTGTGGAACCAGGGATTGAATCGTAAAAAAAATAATATAGGGAAACAAACGCAAACCAAAATGATAAGGAAACAGAGGAAGAAGACCTAAACCAAATAGACTATAACAAAAACCATCCTTGAAAAAGA
>CM034155.1:222562276-222578853 GCA_019776745.2 Taxus chinensis | reverse complement strand
CCGTAGGCTTGCCGAAAATTCCAACCTGGTGTGAAATCGGAGACCGTTCCCAGTACAAAAGTTATGGCAATCTGAATATCTGGGTAAGGTCTGCTTCTGTCAGCACTCAGAATGTTGTGAACTTCGGATAAGGGGTGGCCTTGGCGCAATCCATATGCATGTTGACAATCCTTTTCGTGCGCCAAAGGCGCAAATATGTTTGTGTCGACAACCCTTTTTGTGTGCCAAAGGCGCATTCATTTGCATGTCAACACTCTTTTCTGTGCGCCAAAGGCGCAAATATGTTTGTGTCGACACATGTTTACGTGCGCCACTTTACCTGCGCCAAGGGCGCAACTTTTTCCGTGTCAACATTCCTTTCTGTGCGCAAAGGGTGCATCTATTTCTATGTTGACATCTTCTTCTGTGCGCCAAGGGTGCATTTACATTTGTGTCGACATCCTCTTATGTGCGCCAAGGCGTAACTTTTTCCCTGTTGACACTCATTGTTATGTGCCATTTCCGTGCGCCAAGGGCGCATCCTTTACATTATCGACATCCATTTCTGTACACCACTTTCCTGCGCCTTGGCGCATACATTCTCATTTTGAACACTCATTGTTATGCGCCATTCTGTGCGCCTTGGTCATGTCAGGCATTTGAGTTTCTTTGATTTCTCCATTCTCCTGCTTGTCTATATCTACCCGGGGGGAAGATATATACAACAATTTGGTGACTCAACGGGATCACCTACCTGCTAGGTAGAAGATCAGTGGCCCTTTTAGAAATCCATTGGGCATGGAGTCAATAAGCAATACTTGTGAAACCAACTTGATCTCTGATCCCGAGCCTGAAACCGCAACTCCTTCTCCGACAGCACTTTGAACTTGTAGAAACAACCTAAGAGCAACGCTAATGCCAAAGCAACTTAGGGAAACTGAAACCTAACTACAACAAGACAATGTGCAAACGCACTTAGAGGAATTGAAATCTAAGCTAATATTTACAAGGGTAGAAAATTTTCTCTTTTCAGTAGCAATGTTTAAGATAGATTCCGTTGACCGGAATCGAAAGTTCTTCTCCGTCCAATGTAGATAATTGGAAGGCATTGCTACTCTTGCACCCCATGACCATGTAGGGGCCACTCCAAATGGCGTCAAACTTGGAATGCTTTCCTGGTCTTGCCTGATCTGCATCCCATTTTAGAACTAGATCCCCTTCCTAGAAGGTCCTTGCTCTTGCCTTCTTATCAAACCATCTTTTTACTAAGGCCTGATCCTTTTCGATCGTCTGAACTGCATGTTCTCTAATTTCTTCCAATTCCATCAACTCTGCCATACCTAGCCTCCATTGATTCGAACTCAGCTAACTCCAACTGCCTCATGAACTCCAATGCAGGCAGTTCTAATGATATGGGCAATACTGCCTCCTTACCATAGACCAGCTTGTAGGGAGAATTCCCTATAGACCTCTTTGGTGTTATTCTGTCAGCCCATAACGCTGAGTTTAGCTTTGTATGCCATGTTCTTTGATTTTCATCCAGAGTCCTCTTGATGATTCTTAGCAAAATTTTTGTTTGTGGACTCTGCCTGTCCATTACCCTGCGGGTAATAATTTGAAGAGGTGCTCAAGTAGATTCCATTCTTAACAGCCCATTCTGTAATTTTGGAACCTATCAATGCCAATGCATTGTCTGATATGATAGAGGACGGCACACCAAACCTGGTCACTATTCCTTCATAAAAGTCTAGTATGTTAGGACTCATTTGCTTCCTTGAGCGCTAATGCTTTGGTCCACTTGGGTGAAATAGTCTGTTGCCGTTGAGAATCCACTTGTGGCCTTGGCTTGAGTTTGGATTAATGACCCCGACGAAGTCCAATCCCCATTGCATAAATGGTTGGTCAACCAGAATTGGGTGCAATGGATGTGCTGCTTGTCTTTCTTTGCCTGTGAAGAGTGCACATTTCTTGCACTTTCTTATCCATGTATAGCAGTCACTGAAGACTGTCGGCCAATAATACCCTGCCTTCATTATTTTGAGATCTGTTACTCGTGGGGCAAAATGTCCTCCAGAATCTCCATCATGAAAATCTCGTAACACCCTCTCAATTTGACTTATCCCAATGCACCTCAATAGAACTCCATTGATGTCTTTCTTAAACAAAACACCATCAACAAGCATATATGGAATGGCTTGTAATCTGAAGTATCTCCTCTTTGCTTTGCTCATTTCTGGAGGGCATAGGCCTGTCTGTAGGAAGTGTATCATATTTTGAGTCCAACAAGGAGTAGGCACGTCATCATTTTCTTGTTCTTGATCATCCTGTAGTACCAAGGTAGTCTCCTTTTCATCACCAGCTTCAACTTTCTGACTCAAGGTTAGCTGCTCACATAGTCCCTTCCCATGTAATAGTTTGGTGACCTTGACTCCCGCATGAGAGACTAATAATTGGATCTTGTTGTTTGAGACTAGGTGCTTGAATTTCTTTAAGCTTCTGATTACCGCAAGGACATGCTTTTCAATGAAAGAGTACCTAGTTTCGCATTTCTCCAAGCTTTGACTGAAGAAAGCAACTGGTTGTTCTAACCCTTCTTTGTTTTGTTGTACCAGGATTGCAGAAATTGTGTCCCCACCACCAAAGGCATATAGCACAAAGTCCTTAGAGAAGTCTGGATTGACGAGAGTTGGGGCTTGAGATATAACCTCTTTTATTGCCTCAAAACTTGCCTTGCCTTCAGATGTCCACTTAAATGCCATGCTCTTCTTTAACATCAGCGTTATTGGTTTTACAAGAGCTACAAAATTTGCAACAAACCTGCGGATGAAATTGATCCTTCCTAAGAAGCTTTGAAGAGCCTTCTTGTGATTTGGCAATGGCAATGCTTGAATTGCTTCAACTCTTTCTGGGTCAATTGTCAACCCCTCCTTTGAAACAATATGGCCTAGAAGTTTTCCCTCGTGAGCCAAGAATATGCATTTTTTGAGATTCAATGATACCCCAAATCTTCTACACCTCTGAAATACTTGCCTCAAATGATAGAGGTGATCCGCTGCATTTTTTGAGAATACAGTGATGTCGTCAAGATATATCAAAACTATTTTATTGATCAACCCCTTGAATGCCATATCCATTGCCCTTTGGAAAGTGGCCCCAGCATTTGATAGCCCAAATGGCATCTTCTTGTAGGCATAGGTCCCCCATTTGGTGGTGAATAAGCTGTCTTGAATTGGTCACCTTCTTTTACCATCACCTGATTAATACCCTGAGTAGCCATCTAGGAGAGAGAACCTCTCTGAACCGGATACTACTTGCAATATTTGTTCCATTGAAGGAAGTGGGTAATGGTCTTTAAGAGATGCCCTGTTGAGGTCTCGGAAGTCCACACACAACCTGATTTCTCCGCTCTTCTTTCTGACCGGAACCAAGTTTGCAACCCAGCTTGAGTGCTTGATCGGAAATATAATGCTTGCCTCTATTAGCTTATTTAGCTCTTTCTTCATTAGAGGCTCAATGTGAGGGTTGACTGGTCTTTGCTTCTACCTGATGGGCTTAGCATCTGGATCCAATTCTATGGTATGTTGTGCCAAATTTGGATCGAATCCTCTCAAGTCTTCGTAGCTCCAAGCGAAGACATCTGGAAATTCTTGGCAAAGTTGTATGAAATCTGATTTCTCCTGTTCAGTGGCCACTTTGCCAATTTGAAGTGTTTTGTCTTCCCCAACCGGAATTGGCTTCTGAATCTTCTCTCTTGACCTGTATGTTTGCCTTTTCCTTACGAAACTGGTCGTTAGGGTTGAAGATAGACTCCAATGTTACCAAACCCTTAGGAAGATTGTTTGTCCGCAGCTGTACTACTTGATCCCCATACTGCTGCTCTAATCTGTCCTGATTCCTATCTGAAAATTCAGCCTCTTCTTGTAAGAAATTGACGATCTGCTGATCGTTCTCAAACACCTGCCAGCTTGTGTTGTTATCTGGAACTGCTGGCCTCACAACCACGTGATTGTGTGGCTGCGTTTTTTCTCTCCTGATGCTGTCAACCACATCAACTATCACTCCAACTACTGCGAGCCTATCTGCGGCTTCATTTTTCTTCTTGGGTATGGATACAATGTTGAAAGCTTTGAAATCCTCAATGAGGTCCCATACCCTATTCTTGTAGCTCCTTAGCAAGTCGTTCTTTGTAGCATGTTGTCCCCTAACTTGGTTGACGATTAGCTCGCTATCTCCAAACACCTGCAAGTTCTTTATGCCCCTTTTCTTGGCCCAATGAATTCCATGGATCAATGCTTCATATTCAACTGTGTTATTTGAACAGGAAAACTGGAAACGAAAAGTTGAAAAATATTTGATGTCTTGTGGTGAAATCAACATTGCACCACCTCCAGCACCTTGTCTGCTTCTCGAACCATTGAAAAATAATTTCCAAACTTTGTTTTCATCCTTTTGTTCAGGCTGACTGATGTCGGGAATGGGTGAATTTTCTTCATGTATACAATACATGCCCAATTCAGATTCTTCAATTTCCTTGTATGGGTCAAATTCATGACTCTTGTTTGCCCATTCATCCAAAGTTAAATCAGGAATTCCCTCAACCTTAGTACCTGTTTCTAGATCACTTGAACACTCCTCCTGATCAAAAACCGAGCAATTTGCATTGATAGGATTTGGTACATGAGGCTCAATATGGAAATGGCCAATTGGTTCTGACCTGATTGTTGCTTTGGCTCCATACCTTGTCCTAAAAATCATGTGCGACCAATCTGCAGATAAATATCCACCGATTTTTTCAGTGAAGTCTCTTGATAGACACAACGCAAAGAGTGGCGGGAGGTCAATCACAGACACATCTTGTAGAACTGTAACATTAGGACAGGAATGTAGTGTTAGGCTTAACCCTTTGATGACCCCAACTATTCCTACTGCCATTCCATCTAGCTGTACTACTCCTTTCAGCACTGGCTCATATTTCAAACCCAGCTGATCCGCTATTTGCTTTGGCATCACTGAACTACTTGCCCCAGAATCAATCATGCAGTTGTGTACCAAGTGGTTTCCAACAATCAACGAAACCATAGAATGGTGGAGGCTTCAAATTTTTTCTTGTCTGGCCCCCATCATGTTGCACTGCATTAGTGAGATCTTTCTCATGTCCCTGGTTTGATACATTTGTGGCAGACCAATTAGCCATTGCAGCTTGCAATAAATCTCGTTGCTCTGGGATCGCCAGTGATTCCCACATGGAAATGTTCACATGTGTCTTCTTCATTTGATCAATGATGTTGAAGGGGGATGAATTGTCCTTTTGCTGTCCCTTGCTTGGCGCAACCTTTTCTGGAGCTTGAACAGGTGCATGTGTTGCTACAACAGGTACCTTAGGTTGATTCTGCACATTTGGAGCTGCGTTTGGTCTACTGACCCCTTGTTGTGTAAGAGTGGGTTGAGAAACAGCTCGATTACATGGTTGTCCCTCTCCTATATTTCTCTTCTTTGACCGTGTGTTGGCAGCCACACCTTGAAAAGGCTGTTGGTTAACTCCACATAAGTCTTCCATTTGCCAATTTGCCAATGTGGTTTCTGTTGGAGGTCCTTCTTGTTGTGTTTATTGTTGTTGATTCTCCTCCTGGCTTGGTTCTTGAGCAACACCAATGGTTTGCACCATCAAGGCCTGATTCAGTGCACCATTGAAACATGCTAACTGATTGTGAGGTAGATTGCAAGGGTAACACCAGTCGTACTCCTGTGCCATGTTATTTTTTGTTGGAACCAAGGCTCTTGAGGACGTCGTTGCATTTGGATCATACGGTCGAAATGGCCTGGCAGCTTGAGGCTGTCCTTGGTTCTGGTTTTGATTTGCAGTCTGAGGTGGTGGTCTTTTTTGTTAGTATAGGGGCCTAGCTTGGTACTGTGCTTGAGGCTGATACGGTCTAGCACTTTGAGCTTGCTGTATTTTGATAGTCACAAGCTCATTTCCAAGGTTCTACAATTGTTTCATGACCTCCTACAATTCCTTTGAAGTATTCGAAGAAGTCGATGCCTCATTATTGCTTTGATTTCTAGCAGTTGGAATGGGATTCAACTCTGGTGCTTGACTGGTTGTAGGATTTCCCATGTCTGGATAGAGAGGCATTGGTGGCCTTGGTGTAAGCTTTCCGGCTTGGATCAAACAATTCTCTGCTCTAATCGCTGTGTCATAGGACCCTGACAGCGTTGTCCCTCCCATTGATTGGATCATCATGGCTATGTCTGAATTTATAGCCTTTAAGAAATAAAGGAATGCTCCTTCGGCAATTGGTCTAACAGCTATTGGGATCCTGTCCCATGTCCGTTGGAATCTAAAGTTGAAATCTGCCATTTGTTCGTTAGGAGCCCTTTTGATTGTTGTCAGCTGTTCCAACAGGGATAAATTGTCCGCCCTCTCCTCGAATTGGCTGCAAAGAGCAGAACAAAGTTGGTTCCAATTCGTAATAGACCCTGTTGTAAGGCTCCTAAACCATTGTAAGGCCTTGCCTTTGAAAGATGAAGCCAACAGCTTGACTGCAACATCCATTTCATTTATTTCGTGGATCGCGCATACATTAGCAATATCCTAGATGTGATCAATAGGAGTAGTATGATTTTCACCTATGAAGTAGGGGATATTCTTTAGCGCTGCAACTAGAATTTGATTCTGAGCATGTAGGGCAAGTGGACTACTTCCTGTGAAATTGACATAGGGATTCGGTGGTAGATGCGCCATTATGATTGGCCTAAGAACCCTGGTTGATGCGAGAAAAGGCCTACCAGGTGGAGGTGTAGACAAAGTCCTGTTAGGTGGAGACGGTGATCTTTGTGGTCTTCTTCCTCTCCTTCCTCTGCCTGGTGATAGTTGCAAGTGGAAAAATATCCCTTCTTCTTGAGTATTGGACCTGGTTCGAATTCTTCTCATGTGCCTAGGCAACTTGTGCTACTACACCACTGAATTCTATCCTTCGGAGTCGCCAGATGTGTTAGAGAACAAGCCTCAAAAGACTAGATCCTGCCAAGTTACACACCAAACCTGATGATATTTAAAAATGGAAAATTGAAAGACCTGTATTTTTGATATTTTAGAGTTTGTCGGAACTTGATTCTGGAATGACAGTCCCGAAAACCCAGAAATGCCAGACTTCCGAAAACCTGAAAACCGAAATCACAAAAAACCATGAAATTTTGAAAGTCAAAATCTCAAAAATCTAAGAATACCCTTTTGAATATTACCCACAGATCTATCAGCTGATGAAATTTTGACTTGTTTCGAGCAAGTTAAGTCCTTGAAAATCAATTTCAAAGTTCGGCCTGGAAGGTGAAAAATATGGAATTGTAAAACCTACAATTTTTTGGTCCGCATTTCATGAAAACTCCTTCAAATCTATGGAATGACTTCTGGGTCCCACCGGGCGTGCCAAAACTATTGGTGTCGAATCACAGCACCCCTGGGACTCTGCAACTCGATGGGTTGAGAATCTCAGTGCGATTGCACAACATGGAGCTTTTCCCAAGTGTGGGACCTTGCGAAATCGGAAAAGCTCTCCGGATGAAGGCCAGCTCCTATTCCTCTGTTCAGATGCACCAATAAAATGCAGAGAGTCTACTAAAACCTAATCTAACTACCAAGGAGACAGGGAGAGAAAAATGCATAAAAACAAACCTAAGCTAAGGAGGTGATGCACCGAGGAATGAAGAACATACGTTTTGCCAATTAAACACAGACCACAGAAATGCAATGTAAAATCATGCACAGATAAACATATTCACAGTGAAAGATCAGGAGGATGCAAAATGAAACACATAGAGGGTTGAGAAACATCCACAGTCATGCATTTATTTGCTCTGAAGGTTGATACAATACACTGCAAAAATGCCCAGCGGCAAAGGTGCATTACAGTTTCATATGGGAGGTTTGAGCTCCACAACTCTACCTGCCAAAGAGAAGAAGGGAGGGGCCAAAACAAGAATGTCCAACCTTTAGAAAGAAGCCCCTCCTTACAATTTATAGGAAGAATGAAAGAGAGAAGAGAGAGAAAGTCCAAATCTACCCCAACCACCTCAGGTTGTATTTAATTCATCTCATTATGGTGGTAGGTGAGGACCATATCAAACCCCAAAAGTGGCAAACTGTATTTTGCATTTTTAAGAACTTGTTCCCACCCAATTAAATATATCCAGTAGTAGTTAGGTAGAGGACGCCGTAGGCTTTCCGAAAAGTCCAACCTTGTGTGAATCGGAGCTCCCAGTCAAAAGTTATGGCCATCTGAATATCTGGGTCAGGGTCTGCTTCCTGTCAGCGCTCAGAATGTTGCGCCTCCTGAAGGTGTGCCTTGGTGCATCCATATGCATGTTGACAATCCTTTTCGTGCACCAAAGGCGCAAATATGTTTGTGTCGACAACCCTTTTTGTGCACCAAAGGTGCATTCATTTGCATGTCAACACTCTTTTCTGTGTGCCAAAGGCGCAAATATGTTTGTGTCGACACATGTTTACGTGCGCCACTTTACCTGCGCCAAGGGCGCAACTTTTTCCGTGTCAACATTCCTTTCTGTGTGCTAAGGGTGCGTCTATTTCTATGTTGACATCTTCTTCTGTGCACCAAGGGCGCATTTACATTTGTGTCGACATCCTCTTATGTGCGCCAAGGCGCAACTTTTTCCTTGTTGACACTCATTGTTATGCACCATTTCCGTGCGCCAAGGGCGCATCCTTTACATTGTTGACATCCATTTCTGTGTGCCACTTTCCTGCGCCTTGGCGCATACATTCTCATGTTGACACTCATTGTTATGCGCCATTCTGTGCACCTTGGTCATGCCAGGCATTTAAGTTTCTTTGATTTCTACATTCTCCTGCTTGTCTATATCTACCCGGGCGGAAGATATATACAACAAGTCCACCTTCCACAGTGCCAGAACAGGTAATAACTCTAGATTTTCCAAAGAAAGAAGCAATAGAGGATAGTCCCATAGGCCCATCCACTCAGGATGTCGGCATTGCTACCACAATAGAGGTCCCTTCTATCCCTTCTTCTTCTCTTCCTTCCCCTCCTCGAGTGACTCAAGCGACCATCCCTTTGGTCGTGTCCTCTGTCCCTTCTTCTACTCTTTCCCCTGCTTCTTCATCTATCTTCTCTTCCAGTGCTAATCTATCCTTGTCCATTTCTTCCCTCATCTCCAGGCTCCCTTCCCTTCCTATGTCTTCCGCAGCTGCAGTTTCCCTTCCTCCCGTGGACACTTCTTCGGCTATTCTCTCAATGCTACCGCCGCGTGTCTCCACGTTTTCCCCCTCTTCTACTATAGTTGCCTCCTCCTCTGTCTCTGGTCCTTCTTCCATAGGACCAGCCTGGATCTCTCAGTAGCTAAGCCAGTAAAAGAGGAAAGTTCCCATCGCTTCGATGGACTTTTCAGTGATCCCAGCCAAAGGGGCGAAGAAGCAGAAGCCTGTTACACGCTTCTCTAAAAGTGTTACAGGTGAGAGAATCATGGAAATTACATACCTTGATTCCCTCAAAGAGAAAAAGGATCTGTCTCCAACAGATTTTACTGTGACCCAAGTCACAATGGGGACATCTTCTGAAAGTCTCCAGGGGGAAGCTCTTTCCGCAGTTGACGCCCTCTGTCAAAAGCTTCAAGAGACGAAAGAAGAGAAAATGCTACTAAAAGAGCAAAACAAATATCTGCTCCAAGCTTTACAGAAGATGGGTAGTGTGCCTCCCACAACTACCACTGAGACTTCTGAGCTTCTCAGCCAGGAGAAAATTAATGAATATGCAAAGATCGATGAGCAGGGTATGGCCGTTTCTGCTTGGAGGAGCCAAATCCTCAAAGACAGCGAAAAAGTGATCACCAAGTTCTCTAACTTATACCTGAATATCAGTAAGGCAAATAAAGAACTCCAAGTGTTAGCAGGACCCATATCAGAAGAGTTGGAACATGCCAGACTGCAGCACAAGGCCTTCCAACAAATGTTCGACTGTTCAGTCAAAGATCTGGTCAAGTTCGACGTCTTCGGCCACCCAAGGGCTCTCAACAAAATCATGTCCACTCTGGACTACCGGGTGGATCAGCTAGAATTTATTCTAGAAAAGATTGACAAGGTAAAGGAACAGGCCCTGGATACAATGCATCAAATGGAGTGAATTGTTCTCAACATGTCTCCAGGGTTGCTCACTCCTTCCTTTACCTTAAGGTCAGCTGATGAAACCATCTGGATCTTCAAGGAGATCGCTTCTCAAGGAACGGGGCCAGAGGTCACATTTGACACTGAATCTATCAACAACCTGCTGGCATGTAGGGACTTCGTCGGGTTTCTCATTGAGGTGGAAAAGGACTTTTCCAAACTCCCAGAGAAGCTCATAGATGAGCGGGAGACTTGTGAGGCAATAAACGATAGGCACAAGGATCCTTCTCAGGATCAACTTGGGCCAATGATTAACAAGTTTTTGGAATACCGCGCTCAGTTCCATATCTCATCACCTAAGCAGCATCAAAAGTAGGCCACCCCCTTTCGGCCGCAGGATGATGACGACGAGTAGCTGCTTCTTCTTCTTCTTCTTCTTCTTCTTCTTCTTCTTCTTCTTCTCTCTCTTTTCCGACTTTCTTGTTAGAATGTCTAAAGTATGTTGGCACAAATGATGACATCATCCATGTTATGTCATGGGATGATGTCATCCATCAAGTTGTCAAAAGTCAACATGACTTTTAGATATTTTGTAAATATCTTTGTAAATAGGTGGTTGGCTCCTTTTTGCCTTCTTTCCTTCTCCTCTTCTATATATATTGGAATACTTGTTGTATTCAAGGGTGGACATTTTTTAGATGAAAATAGAAATGAGGAGAGAAAGACTTTGAGCTTTCTTGTAATAGAAGAAAAACAACAATACAAATATTGAGGCTTTGTACTGAATACTTGTGTTATACATCAGAGCTTTCTTATGTTAGATCTATATGTGTTTATTCTGTTAGATTCATATCTACCTTTTTGTCATTTGCTCATCAGTATTGCTTTGTTTATTTATGCAAGTAGGTTTGGCTCTGTTTACTACCAATCCCAAAACATAAATCTTCTGACCTTTCTGCTTTGGAATTCATTTCTTTTCTTCCTTCGGACCTGCTCTTTCCTCATCCCCTCTTCCTTTCCTTTCTTTTCACAGTCGGAAACACCCCACTGGGATGAGATCCCAAACCCCCGAAGGCAGAATCTATGAGACTTGCATAGATTCCAGCTGGTAGAATAGCAATAAACCAGTTTCGCTTTGCTGACTCAAAGAGGGGCTATGCCCTGCACACTGTTGCCTTGTTTATCCATAGATCTTCCCAAGCAACAGATTTTCAGACCAACAGTTTTTGGCGACTCTACTGGGGATCAGATAGATCTGTCAGATCTATGATGGTGGTAAGATAGAAAAATCAGAAAAAATAAGAAAATCGCTGCCTGTTTGCAAATCTGAACTTTTTGATAAAAATCCAAAAATTTTGCAAAAAATGCTCCAAATTCAAAATTTTCTTATGAGATCCATAGATCTAGCCTAGTTACAAAGCTTTAGTTCACTGAGTTTTTATAAAAATTACTATTTTGCCGTAGATCTGTATTTTTGAGTGTTTACCAAAAGTTTGAAACCCTCTGAAAAAAGTCAAAATCAGATCCAAAAATCAGCTTGCTATTCTTCCCTGCCATCTTATCCTTGTTGTTATTTGTCATTAACCGCAATCGGTTTTCTGAAGAGGATAGTTTTTAAATATTTAGAAAAGTACATGTTGCTGGTTTTTGACAGAAAAACCAGAAAATCAGCAAGTACAGCCAAAAAGAAAGTTTGAATCTGTGCCATAACGTTACAGATTTGGAAGGTACACTGGTGAGTGAACCTTTTACGCGTAGCAGGACAGCCCGTGGAGAAGCTGATCGTACTTTCAATCTGCTTCAAAGGCACAATTTCAGCGTGACACCGACACATTTTTCAGCGCTAAGCTTGGCTAGCCGGACATCCAGGAGTGTCTCACCTCCACGAAGAAAAAGTCTTTCGCAAGGGGCATCCACATCCCTTTGTAGTGCCTTGCTACTCAGTGGAACCACACTTCCAACTCGTGTTCTCTTTCCGGATTTTCAATGGCGGTACCATGGGGAAATGCCATGGGTCCTTTGGCTTTACCACATCCAGTTCATGCACTCCCTCACGGAAACCGAAAGAATTTTCCCAAATTCGACGGGAGTGGAAATCAAAGCACGGATTCCCACATATCTGCATTCATCATGTCATGCAGTATTTTGGATGTAACTCATAAAGATGTGTCGGTTTGCCTTTTTCTAGAAACCCTACAAGGGCCTGCGGCTGAATGGTTTCAGCATTTGCCAGCTGGGTCTATTACCAGTTGGGCCACCTTGCAGGATGCTTTCGAAGACAGATACAAGCCTTCAGAGGATGCATTTGCATTATTATCACGGATCACTCACCTGAAGAAAGAGGCAAATGAGACCATGCGCAATTTTGTCACCTGGTTCAACGCACTAATTAACCGTGTCCCCGTTGCCATGCTTCCAACGCTGGAAAATCAAAAGTGTTTCTTCATAAACGCGAGTTTGA
Source organism: Taxus chinensis (assembly GCA_019776745.2). Lineage (NCBI taxonomy): Eukaryota > Viridiplantae > Streptophyta > Pinopsida > Cupressales > Taxaceae > Taxus > Taxus chinensis. Next base: position 222,566,278 of record CM034155.1, on the reverse strand, counting down.
AATTTAGTTTCTTACTCCTTAAAGAGCGAGTGGCTACCTTGATTCTCGCCCAAGCCGCTGCCATTTGGATAGAGGATAATCTGATAATATCTGGCGAATTGAAAAAGGAATCAACCAAGCCTAAATCTTTGGGCCCTTTGCCCACTACTTCGTCTGATCCAGCCTTTCAAAAGATGGTGAATGACTTGCTTACATTGAAGAAGTAGTTGGCCCAGGCCTCCCCCAGTTCCTCGTACCGGGATATTCCGCGGAGGAATTTCGTTCCCAATAATGTTTCACAAAGGCTGCGCCTACCTACAGTTGCTCCACGGTTGGCGCTTGAGGCTCCTCTGGTCAACGCTCTGGCCGAAATCGAAGACGAAGAGCAGTATTATGAAGAACCTTCGTCTCAAGGCGAAGATGATCAAGATGTCGGTGAACCAGCTGGTGACTCTACTATCGGGTATATGGAATTTGATGAGGAAGAATCCGATGAAGAAGAGGGTACCCAGGGATATGCAAGTAGACAGTCATATGTTGTTTTTACTCGCTCGTAAGGAAAAGAAGTGGAAGTTGCTGCCCATGTCCAGCAGGAGAAGGCCATGTCAACATGCCTCCGATCATTGCTAAAAGAGGTAATCCTCTTCCTACTCAACTCCCTGGAAAATATTTTACAAGGAAACCTTTTCCCTATCTCTCCTCCAAATCAATCCTCTCACATTCCTACCAAGACCACCAATCTTATTCCATCATCGCGAGGTGAGGGACTCATTCCCTCACCAATGCAACCCTTGGCCACATTTGATATCATAGATCATGTAAAAAAGACCAAGATCCAAATGTCTGAAGCTGAGTACCTTCAGTCAAACTCCCGAACAACTTGTAAGATTGACCAAATATATTCAAAGTCAAGCTGTTGCATCTAACCCAAAAGGAATCCTTTCCACTCCCCCTGAATCCCACATAAATGTTGCTTCAACATCTACATCAGGTAAGATAGAGCCTTTCTATCTCTCTCTCCTAATCAATGGCCATAAGTTGAGTAACTGCATAATTGATTCTGGGGCTTCTGATAACGTCATGCTGGAAAAAGTCACCCATGCTTTGGGCCTCACTCTTACCAAGCCTTTCGCCAGATGTTATTCATTGGAAACCAAGCAGGTTCCATTGGTTGGCCAAATTAAGGACGCGCAATTCGCATTTGCGGCTTTCCCAGATAAAAGAGTAAAAATGACAGTCCTCGTTGCTGACATTCCGGAAGCCTATGGAATTTTGCTGGGAAGAAGTTTTTGCAGCGAAGTTGGTGGAGAAATTCATATGGACTGGTCTAAAGCTAGAATTCCAGTCAAAGGCGTAATGCAGACTTTGGAGCCAGAATCACAAAAGAAATACTTGGTTACCAGCTCTGAAGACCCCAAGGCCCAAATCCTTTTTGAATCATCAGGGATGGGGAACTACTTCTTATCTACCGAGACAGATAAAACGGGTGTTCTCATTCAGGAGAAGGATCTTACTGAGATCTGGACCTTGCAGTTTGATGGCAGTTGTGCAACTAGTGGATGTGGTGCTGGGGCCGTGCCGATATCTCCCGAAGAGGAGGTAATTCCTCTCTCGTTCAAATTGCAGTTTTTCAACACCAACAATACTGCTGAGTATGAATCTCTCTTACTCGGTATGCAAGCCGCGAGGGAAAGAGGAATTAAAAATCTAAAAGTACAAGGGTGATGCAAGAGTTGGTTGTAAACCAAGTCAAGAGGATATATCAAGTAAAAAATGAAAGGGTCAGGCAATTACCGTAATGCGGTATGGGACAACATTGAAGAATTCGATGCTTTTTCAATAGAATCCATTCCAAGGGCCCAGAATGACATGCCCGATTCATTGGCCGTTTCAGCGTCCCTCATGCTCCCACACCCAGGTTTGAAAACAAACAAGTACACCATTGAGGTGGTTTTCCACCCAAGCGTGCCAGACGATTCTCAGCATTGGCAGGTGTTCAATGACGATAATCAACTCATTGCTTTTCTGGAAAAGGCAGAAAATTTTAAAGAATTGCACTTTGAAGGATCTACTTCCACTTGCTGTGAATCAGTCACCGATCAAGGCGATGAATCCGAAGGGAACGACGGCATATGTCAGCTCAAAGGAAATAAAATTCGAAGGGCCTGGTTTCTCTGGAGCGCCTGTTCGACAGGCATGACCGTTTTGTGAAAAAGAAGAGGTGAGAAGACCCTGACTCATCCCCAGAAACCAAACCGGTCAATATAGGTTCGATAGAGCACCCACAATTTGTGAACATTGGCAAATGTTGCACGCCTGAGGAGAAGCGAAAATTTGTCAAGTTGCTAAAAATATATATGGACGTGTTGGCATGGTCCTATGCCGATCTAAAGTCCTTTAAGCCAAAGGACGTTCAGCATGACATTCCGTTGAAAGAAGATGTCAAAGCCTTCCGCCAGAAGCAGAGGAACTATAATCCTAAGATCTCGGGTACCATCCAGGCCGAAATTCAGAAGATGTTGGATGCAAGAATCATCTTTCCTATCCATCACAGTACTTGGGTGGCAAATATTGTGCCAGTGCGCAAGAACAAACGCGAGATACCGCATATGCGTAGACTTTCCACAATTTGAACCAGGCTTCCTTGAAAGACAACTACCCTCTTCCGATAATGGATCAAGTTCTGTAAGCAGTAACTGGATCAGGAGATGCTGTCCATGCTTGACAGTTTTTCAGGCTATAATCAGATTGAACGCTTTAAGCTGAAGATCAGTTTTTTAAACAGCATTCACTACTCCCTGGGGTACATTTGCCTACAACAGGATGCCTTTTGGCCCTAACTAATGCTGGTGCCACTTTCAGTGGGCCATGGATTTTGCATTCAAGGTATGATGGGGAAAGTCATTGTGGTTTATCTATATGACTTAACCGTGTTCTCTAAACAACGAAATTGATCATTGTGATCATTTGGAGCAAGTGTTGGCCAGGTGCCGAGAACATGGGATTTCCCCTAAACCCAAAAAAGTTATTTTTGGAGTCACGGAAGGGAAGTTGCTAGGGCATTGTGGTTAGCAAAGAAGGAACAAAGATTAGATGCCAAAGAGTTAAGGCTATTCAAAGCCTTACTCTACCTACAAGCAAAGACTCGTGTTTCATTCTTCTTTGAAAGGTGAACTTTCTCAGGCGTTTGTTGCTTCCTAACTTTGCTGAGAAGACCCGTCACATATTGAACATGATGAAGCGGATCACCACACTTTTTAGATGGAGGGAAGAGGAAAAAAAAAAAGGTCATTTTAAAGAAAATAAAGCTTCTGTTGCTCATGCACAGTCTTGGATGTCTCGATTTCTCCAAGGATTCATCATGTATAGTTACGCATCTGAGCATACTGTTGTCGGCAATCTTAAGCAAAAGAAACTCGGAGGACCTGTTGAATCTCCGATCGCGTTCATGAGTTCTCCCCTCAAGCCTCAGAACTAAAATGACTCAACTAGAGAAGCATGCTCGCCATTGTCCAAGAAGGAGAAGAATTTCGGTATTACATTCTAAACTCGCATACGGTGGTGCTGGTCCTTGACAGGCGATGAAATCAATTCAACTCAGCAGGAGTTAGGAATCTTTGTGAGAAATTGGATCGCAAAGGTCCAGGGAGTATGACCTAGATATTAAACCAACCAAGATGTTGAGGGAAGGGCCTGTGTAGCTTAAGGCTGAAACAAATATTCAAAATAACCCTGGATGACAGGGGTGACTACACCGACGAAACACAGGGACGGCAGGAAAAAGAGACCTTGATTCTCTGCCTCTGGTTCTATTTGTTGCACCAGTGATGAATGGTACTCCAGCATTGCTTTCTCCCTTACCTACGGAGAATGCCCAATGCTCCTTTTTTTTACAACCTAACATACAAAAGGGAGAAGCGCACTATAAAGCTCAGAAGCGGCTAGAATGTCATTGGAGACGGTTTATATAAACGGGGGGCGATAAGATGGCTCTTTTTGCGATGTGTTGAAAACCCCAGCAAG
>CM034155.1:219892840-219924655 GCA_019776745.2 Taxus chinensis | reverse complement strand
ACCGACACAAGAAATTGTTCGGGTCCACCCGAGATTTGTGGATGTCCCATTTCAGGATTCAACGTCATATGACCTTTTCTATTGGTCAGAACTCTTATACAAGCCTTTCAAAAATATTATGTCTGAATTTGGCTCAACCCCACATGACATCAACGACCCTTGGGACATGTTCAAGCACAACTACAGACCATGGCATGTTTTATGCACTACCGCAAACACAAGAGTTGTTATATATGTTAGTTCTGACTTAGAGCCCGAATGTAGTATTCAACATGAACCATTGGAAGAATGGCAGGTCTTCACACATCTTTGCCTGGGAAACAACATGGGTCTAGAAATTCTTGACATGATGGGGAATTGAGATTTCGACATACACAATAATTGGAACATACATGACGTTCCCCATGATTTGCAGATAACTGGTTCATCATTCATCGAGAGAGAGAAGGAAGACACAATTAACAAAAACATGCAGGCCACAACACCATCTTCCACACTTCCTTTGTCTCCAGAACAACAAATAGCTCTTGATACCATACTACACCATTCAACAAACAAAACCCTTCTACCTCCACTAAGATTGATAATTCAAGGAACGAATGGCATAAGAAAATCATTTCTGATAAATAAAATCCACAATTCATTCACATCACCAACCACATATCCCTCACCTCTACTTGTGCTCACCCCTACCAGTGTTTCAACATTCAACATCTCCGCATCCAAAATCCACACAACCATGTGTATTCCAATCAAAGAACTAAAACCCCTTGAAGGTAGTGCATTATCGTCTTTTAAAGAGTCACTGAAACATATATAATATGTTCTTATTGATGAAATGAGTTTCATCTGCCCAAAGTTACTAAGAAAAATTGACAGTAGGCTTTGCGAAGCTTTCCCACACTCAAGAACATCTGAATTTGGGAATAGATCAATCATCCTCCTCGGTGACCTCGGCCAATTACCGCCAGTTTTGGATAGTCCTCTTTACGTAAGTAATTCCTCTGGATCAACCCTTTTGAAGGGATTTCAGACTTCCATTACATTGCAAACAATATTTCAACAACAAGGAACAACTAATGCACGAGTTTCATTCTGGAATATACCGCTCCACATGCGATATTCAACCCCTCTAATTGAGGATTGGGAAATTTTAATGTCTCGCACAGACACACACCTAAATCAACAAGAGCTCAACAATTTTAAGGATGCACAACATTTGTTTGCAAAAAATGATTAGGTGGACTCCCACAACCTACAAACGTTGAAGGCATTGAATGTTCTGATTGCCCAATCCATTGCTGAAAGTAACAGGTGGACTGGACTAGGAAATCCTTATGATGATTAGTTGGAACAAAAAGTTTTGTTGTGCAAATAAAAAAAATCATGCTTATTGCAAATCTATGAGTTGACGCAAGCCTCGTGAATGGTGCCACAAGAACAATCATTGACATTGTCTACGACGCATCAATGCAACCACCAACATTACCTTTATTGGTTGTTGTCAAATTTGATAGATACAACGGCCCATGTTGGGATCCCTCCAACCTGTTACATATTCGCATACCCTCTATTTCGAGAGGGAATCGAAGACGATTGCCGATTAAAATGGCTTGGGGATTAACTATCCAGAAGTCGCAGGGACTTACTTTGCACAAGAGCAACTGTCAACATTGGAACCAATGAAAGGCAGGGTCTGACATTCACAGCTTTCTCCAGAGTTCCCTCGCTTGCAAATCTACGTATTTCACCTGCTTTTTCATTCGAGAGATGCTCAAATATGGCGCATGTACCAACACTTGGAGCAAGAAGAAAGGAGGAAGCAAGACTACTATCACTCAACCCGTCGTAAATACTACCCTCTGCTTTGATAGCACATCCACTACTACTATACTCAACACTTCTTCTATCCAAATCGACATTGCTGTTCAAGGGGTATCAAATGTAATCATGTTTATTGAAACTAAAGTTGCCCACTAAAGGCTACCATTTATGATATAAATACTGCAAATGTATACATGTCTCATTATGTACATGCATATCTACATTTATTTGATGTTTTGAAATATGATATGCAACTTTAAATGTACAAATTTGTAACAGAATTAAATGTACACATACAACATTTCAATGTAATGTTTCAACTAAATTCCTACACTACAACTATCAATCACACACATTATCAACTGTACAATAAATGTTTTTCCAACAAAACACCAACCGAACAACCGATGCACAACTAATAAACATCAAATTTAACATACATATCAACATCAATTCTAAAATAAATTGCAACTCATGTGAAATTGCTAGTTATCATATAAGTATTCATGTACGATATTTTATATTACATATGGTTTGATAATGTAATAAAAGTAACCTAAATCAAATTAATATGGCATCTTCATCTATATATATTGAGTGGACAAGTCTCTACTGAAATATCAATGGCACACCCACTAATCAACATCAACTACAAAAGTAATAATTATACCTCTAAAACAAATAACATATACTGTTTGGCGTTCACATCTCATGAAACACATGCGATTGCTCAGTTCGTAAATAAGTTTTACAACCGATCAGATTTAATGGGTCTCGCTTTTGAAATGATTACATAAGAATATAGAGTTCAAATACAGACTATATAGTTAATTGGGTCCACGGTCAAAAACACTTTAGTAACATAAAAAATCTAAAACCATGGAGTGTGGGGAAGTAAATCATTCACAAATGCTAAAGTAAAATAACAATGTATAAACATCTCAAATACATTTTAGCAATGGGTTGAAGCTGTAGTGGTTCATTTAAAAACTCGGCGAGCTCATACGCCGGACTCCATTTTGAGATCAACATTCCACTCAACTAACCGCAGCCTACATCATGCCACATTACATTTCACATAATATATATTATATTTAGTTTTAAAACTACAATATTCAAATAAGATAAGGACCTCACTTTTAAATAATTTATATTTAGTTTTTTAAGAAAAAACCAAATATAGTTAAAATAATATATTTATAGTGCTTTTTCACTTCTAAAAATTTATATACGGGTTATTATTATATTAATTTATAATATACATTCTATTTCTGTACTAAACTAGTTGATGCATTTATATTATATAGGCTATATTAATTTAATGTAATTTGATGTAAATAATAACTATTAATTATTCCTATCCACTTAATATATAGATTATATGGTATCTATGGTTTATAATGTGTCATACGAACTCGATACTTAGACAATTGACATTAAGGATGGGATGATGGCTCACTGGCGAATGCTCATGATTAAGTTTTGATGGTAAATGTTAAGGATGATAATAATGGTCAACATGAGGTGTGTATAGAGCCATCATTAGCAATGATGAAAATGACTAAGATTACGATTGACATGACAACCACGTGCTGTATAGACTATGATGATTTGTTATGATCTTATAGATGACCGTATCAACAATGCTCAAAAAGCATAATGGTAAGAATGTCATTGATCGCCATAACAATAATGATGATTGCTTGATTAAGCATCCATTACTATAACTCTGTAATGCTACTCATTAAGAGCGTGCCATATATCAATTTATCATAATGCTTTTAAGGAGTTAGTTAAAAGAACTTAACTAGTCCACTTGTATAGGGGCCTCATGTTTTAACACAACACAAGGTTTGATAATATCATTATAATTTGCAAGCGTTCCATTATCATAGGATAACAATGAGTTGTATCATTTGCATACACAATGCGACATCACATTTTATGCCATAGCAGGAGTGCACAACACTTAACCAATTATTACAATGTGGTCAACCATTAACCGTCACACATTAATGATGGGGATGATGATGATGACAACGAAGACCAAAATCTTAATGAAGGGAATGATTATGACCGATCTTGACAATTTTTATCACCATGATTCATGATAGCGATTGAACCACACATAAAAAAAAACACTAAAGTTCGATGACCCATTATCTACATCTTTCAATGATCTAAGATGATGATACCGACTTTCTTGCTTTGGAGATAAGCCCATTACATAAGCATTACAACAATACCCATTGCATTATCCATTCAATAATACTCAAAGCACTATGAATGATGACTAAAACATCGATGATAAGGTAAGTGACGATGGAAATGGGGGGGCCAATAAGGGTGGTGGTAGTGATAGTGGACACTTTTTTTGATGAAGATGATACTAAGGAAAACTTCAACTTGTACGAATTATAGTGAGAATGAGTATATCGATCGTCAAAATGATGACAGATGTTTTTTATAATGATTGGTAAATAGTAACACCGAAGAGGGACTATACCCTTGATGTACATTGATGGAGGTGGTAGCGATAGTGGTGATAATAATGATGAGGAGGATGCATGATGACAGCTAAGTATCAAAGCACAAAAGTATCAATCATGCAAATGAACACCGAAGCCTATGAAACAGCAACACAAACGAGACTTAACAGAAAAACATGATTGTGCAACAAAACAGCAAGCCTACGATGCCAAGAAGCATTGTAGTAAATGACTGTGACTAGGGATGATCTTGGCTGCTTGATCAATACTCATCTTTACTGAAATTCCAAGCAATGGTACATACCCATGCGTATGATCATGATGAAAAAGACAGCATCCAAAGTCTTATGATGCTCCTCTGATGGTGACAACAATTAAGATGACTGATCTTAATAATCATTGTTAATAAAGAGTTTTATCGATGACACCGCTGAGAATGACGAAACACTTCAAAGACAATGACCTTCGATGAATTCCTCTGATGGCGATCTGAATGCTGCAATATTATACTCATGCCTAGTCTATCGTCATGATTCCCAAGGCGTTGAGTCTAGGGAGGTCAGTTTTTTGTATATTTCATCAAGCTGGCATGATTGCCAATGCTTGAAGATGTTATAGGAACATGAATTGTAGCATTTGCGAGTCATCATTGTTATTGGCACTAGTCATTTTATTCTAAATAGTTAAGGTGTAAGTGGGTTAAATATCTAAAATGTCAATAGGTGTCATCTTTTTCATTTGTAAAAAACCATAATACCACAGGCTTTGTTATCATTATCCTCATATTCATTATCGAGCACTATTTACATCATTTTTGATAAACATCTTTGGTCAGCAATCATAGATAGCGAGTATCTAGTATTGGGATTAGTATATATTGGTATTACTATTTGAATTTAGTGAGTAAATTAAATATTGCAATCATCATCATATCATTTTTTTAAATACCATAAAAAATGGTCATTAAAAAGATTTTTTTTTGAATTATATATAGACCATCAGTCCTAGTCATGGGACTGTATAGGTATTTTTTTCCCCATCATGGAGAAGTGAAAAAAATGATTATCATCGTTACGATCATGATAATGCATTGTACAATCTTCTAAAAAAAGAGGTCATAAAAGACATAGTTTGATCATAAATCATAAATGGATCACTATTAGTTATAGTGCAGATTTAGGATATAAGGTTTACATATGTATCATATTTAGAATCTTCGATAGTTTTCATTGTCATCGTTGTCAGGATTATCCTCATCATCATTATCACCGCCATTAACATGACCACCATCAACATCTTTGCCAGGATTTATCATGGTGAAAGGTGATTTTTATTACATATTTTGTCAAAAACATGCAGGTATGCTGTGTATGTTACAGGTCTAAGGTGCAGGTTTGGGAAACCATTAGCAATTCCAAGCTTGTAAAATCTTGGTCATGAGGTGCATAATTAAGGGAATGTGTATGCGTTCCTTATGAGTATAGGCATTACTCCCGTGGTTGCTTGTGGCAGGCTTATATTTACAAAAATAAATGTTTATGTATAAGAACTAATAAAGTATAAATAATACATAACTTAACTTTAAATTTATTTTACTAAATATATAGGTTCCTTAGGGCCACTGTGCACCTCTATAGAACTAGTCTCACAACTCCACAAGTCACAATTTAGGAGATAGATTTTTATAATCATAATCATGGTTAATACATAAGCCGAGATTTTTGGTGAAGTTCATCAAGGCAGCCTATATGCTTATATGACGTATATAAATATCTACAATCATATACCTCTCGGTATATATTGCCTATATTTATATAACTATAGGTCATTGTTTAGGTTATATGGGGCCTTTTGGATTGCATAGTGACATTTGTAGGAGTGTTAGATGTGTCAGAAGTTAGATTTTTTACAGTTAACCTCACAACTCTCAAAGGAAACAACAACTTTGTCATTATATTAATGCGTAAGAGGGGTTATGAAAGGGACTGCTCTTATCTATACATAACAAATCAAAACACACGTACATGTATTTTTGATTAATGGATGTAAGAGATCCTTGACGAAATCTACAAATACTTATGTGTTTATTATTGGGGTTGGTATACAAAAATCCTAAAGCTATTACAATGGTGTTTCTTCAGTGACCATTGAAACAGTCTTCACTTGTTCCTTACGGCTCAGACTCGTCTCTATACTCCTTTTCACTCTAGCCCCTCGAATGGTAGAATTGACTCAATTCATGCACACATTGTGCTATTTCACTTTTAAGTAAGTCAATAAGCCACATTATATTTAATTCAACTATTGCATGTAGATATCATTTGTGAAAGCCCTGCGTAGATATTAGTCACCATCACCCAACTGTTGTGTTGCACTTTACACTTTCTCACATTGATAAATAATCTCACCATCCTGTATGTGTGCCATATGTACTCATAGACTAATGATTAATAAAACATCCCTATGTAAGAAATTCAATTCTATAATGTAGATACTTCTGCATTACAAATTTGACTGATCTTCCCAATTTCAATCGAATTTACTGACTTGATTCATGCCTATATTAACATTAATAGTCCTAGATGAAGTAAAAAATCACAATCATATAGTTTGAATAAGTTTTAGATGGCTCAATTTACATCAATGACTATTGATATAATAATTATTGAAAAAATCAAATTTGGAATTCATTTTACCATGACAAGATAATTACAACCTTTAATTTAAATTTTATTTGAGTGACACATAATATAACACATGTTGATGTTTTTGGGTGATTTTTTCGAAAACAATGTTTTTGAATTTTCACATTAATGAAATCAGATGGATGACTATTTTTACGGATAAAAAGGATTTGGTTAGAATATATAGAAAATATTGGTCAATAATATATACATAAAATTTAATATTAGACCTTTCTTTAAATTTATGTATAATAATTTTGTAAATTTAACTAAATATATTTCAATTAATAAAAAAATTTCAAGTAAGATATAATTGAGGATGTGTATTTACGAGAATCCAGCTCCAAGAGGTTGAAATACCTCCAAAACACAAATAAACAACTTTGCAAATAAAACCAAGAGTTTTAAAATAGCTTTCTTCTCATTCTGGAATTCACACTAATCATTTACATCATTACAATCCTTCTTTTATTTCACGTCTACTCTAAAAACCCTAAAATGCCAAAAAAACCTAAAATGTCAAACCCTAACGGTCATGGCCATGGCGACGTGCCTGGTTTTGGTAGAGGACATGGAGGAAGGCTTTATGGATGCCATGGATCTAATGTTTGAGGGAGTTATCTATGCCCTGTCAACACGGCTTCCCCTGGCGCTATGCTTGGTTCGGCCCAATTTCCAGTTTGGTAAAGATTATGCTAGGGGCCTTAATCTAAGATCTGAAACACTCTTACTGTAAATTTTTATATGTATGAATACCTTAATTAGTGGAAAAAACACTTTGAGAGGGATCCCTATGAGTCCTGAGTCATAAACCAGAGTTAAAGTTGTACTTTGTTTTCATTGAGCTCGAGATATTTTTCTCTCTAGCTTGTTTTCCAATTCAAAGAATTCTATTTTATTGTTCAATCTCCTCCCATCTTGTATCCTTTTCAACAAAAAATTCATGTTATAATTCAAACAATGTAAATTATATTGTGACAAATGTTTTTTCTTGAATTATTTAATATTATAACATTTCGAAAACTAAGTCAATTATTAAATTTGACATGAATGTAATTAGTAATAAATTCAAATCGTCTTACAAGTTGCAATGTTGCATATTGTAAAAATGGAAGTTCAACAAAAATAAATTGATGTTAATAACTATTTTACATACAGAAAAAATGTGTGTGCCATGAATCTTCTCTAGGATTTATGCATAACATAATCATTATTGCTATTAAGAAAACAAATAAATAAGATATAACATAAAATCATTAAAATTATTTTTTATGAAATAAATTATATAAATCCAATTTCACACGAATGAACATGTTGAAAGAGTTGCATTGACAAAGTTAGACTAAAAAAAATAACGTAGGAAAATTGCGGGTGAAAAAGAAGGGGATTGATCCATAAACATGTAGGAACACCCTATGATTCTAATTGTTTACGACATGATCTTTTTAAAAAAATTATTTTCTATACTTTAGCAACTTGAAATGATTAAAAATTTAATTTGAAAGTGAATCCAAATGTGATGAAAATTTTATTTAAAGCTGAATTTAACAGTTTATATGAGTTGCACATTCAAACCAATCAGAGTTCTATTTTACCAAAATTTATCATATTTTGTAAAATTATCATACTAATTAAAATTTGCATGCAAAATTGAAATCTCATTTAAAATCTGTAGTATCTGAAAAAATGAATGTAAAATTAGAAAGCATACAACATCATAATCATTTACGGGGTTCGGAATTCATACGTTCCCTGGTTCATACACACCGATCCATTAATGTTTAGGTTTTCCAGTACATGTAAAAACTTACAAATCAAATGATGAACCATTTAAACATAGAACAAAAAACTCTAAGAACTCATGAGCTCTGAAAAACATTAGGTTTTTCTCTCTATGTTTATTCTCGGCTTCATAAATCAATCTTTCCTAGTTCTTCATCAAAACAAACACAATAGGGTTCAAAATGATGGCATATTAACTCCAAATTGGGAAATGAATACACCATGAAGAGTGTCTCTGAATTCTAATCATTTTCTCTTAAGTGATTGAAATTTGTTGATTTCCAAAATTGTCTACCTATAGATTTTACATAGTCATCTACATTAGCATTTTCAAATATGAACGAGTCGTTATAAAGGCAAGTTAAGGTCTATGGTCTACCAATCAGACTTCTTTTTTGCAAGATATCAGTTAGGGGGACAATCCCCTCTAACATCCAGTAATGCCTTGGTTTACTCACTTTGGGATTAAATCCCACACTTCTTAGGGATATGGGAAATCGGTAGTTTAAATTTTGGCCAACGGTTTTCATAGGTGGATACGAACCACATTTTGATGTAAATCCAGCTGCAAGAGGTTGAAATACCTCCAAAACACACATAAACAAATTTGCAAATAAAAACCAGGAGTTTCACAATAACTTACTTTCTCATTCTGGAATTCACACTGATCTCTTACATCATTACCATTCTCCTTTTATTTCAAGACTACTCTAAAAATCCTAAAATGCCAAAAACCCTAAAATGCCAAAAAACCCTAAAATGGAAAACAACTCGGATTGACCCCAAAATTTGCGTGCCAAATATGCATTCCTAAATTAGGGCTCACGCGAAATTTGGACTTATTCTGAAGAAGCACAACAAAAGTTATTAAAGTTCTAAGACCTAGAGAAAAGCAGAAAAAACATGTTCGGAGCCAATTTTAGACCACTAGATGACGGAATCCGAGCCCGAAAACTGTGCCATTAAATGAGCCACAACCTTGCAGGCATATGTTGTCCCCAGCATAGTACTAATGTATATCTACCACCCTGTAAAATTTCCAGGACGATCCAACGGTCGGATCAAAAGTTATGGCCTCTGCAAGTTATGCTCCCGCATCATTCTCCCCTGGTTGAAAAGAATTCAGCTCCTGCAAATTCTGTTGACGGAACTCATCTAATTTTGCACTGTCAAGTTTATCCTCAGCTCCCACTCAGGAATCCAAGTGTTTTCTTCTTATTGCAAACCTTCCCACTGTACCAAATATCTGTTGTAGCTCCCATGTCTAGTAGTGATTGTCTTTTGGTCCAAGACACGCATTACCCTCTCCTTTTTCTCCTTCAGGCATCTGTTATGCTTCCAAGTTTATTTCTTCCTCCTCTGTAACATTTTCATCATGACCTAGAAACTTATATAAATCAGAAACATTAAAAACTGGTGAGATAGCAAAGTTTTCAGGTAGACTCCACCTTGTAGGCATTATCACTCATTTTCTTCAGAATCCTACATGGCCCAATCTTCCTTATACTTGAGTTTATTATATGTTCCCTTTGGAAAAAATCTCTTTTCTAAGATGAACCATCACCATATCTCCTTCTTCAAATACACTTACTCTCCTACTGGCATCTGCAGCTGCATTTTATATTGTGCATTACTCACTTTCAGCTTTTCCCTCACTTCATTCTTGTAGCTGTAGAATGTGTTCTGCAAATGCTTCTGCATCATCACTAGTTTCATCTTCACCTGGTAGAACAATTAGATCAAGGACCCCCTTTGGTATTCCTGCCATATACAATCTGGAAAGGAGACCTCCCTGTTGACCTGTTTTACTCGAGCTATTATATGCAAACTCAGCTTGAGGTAAAGCTAAGTCCCATTGTTTTGGCTTTTCTCCAACTATACAACGTAGGAGATTTCCCAAGCTTCTGTTCACTACTTCCAGTCTGCCCATCAGTCTGGGGGTGATATGCACTACTGAACTGTAGTTGTGTCCCCAATTTCTTCCACAGATTCCTCCAAAAGTGACTCAAAAACTTCGTGTCCCGATCTGAAGTGATCGTTTTTGGAATTCCATGCAATCGAACCACTTCTGAAAAAAACAAATCTGCAATTCTGGAAGCATCATTAGTTTTATCTTCATCAAGTGGAATAATTAGATGTAGGACCATCTTAGAGAATCTATCAACCACATACAATCTAGATAGGAGACCTCACTATCCCCCGACTGTGTGTTACTGAAGCCCTATTACAGGAAAATCCATACTTGTGATCAACCCATGGCCCATGTAGGGATAGGCAATTCTCTATATATGCAACCCAGTAAATCTGTGCCATGACCCTTAGCCATTTGACACACTCTACATCTTGCCCACAACCCTGGGGGTGATTTCCCCATTTTCCTCCAAAGATTCTTCCAAAAGTAACTCAAAAACTTTGTCTACCGACAAGAGAAATTGGGCATTACTTATACCAAAGTGTCCAGCCAACCCTAACCACTTCTGCAATTCTCTTATAATATTTTCTCTCATTGGAACCAGCATTAGTTGTTTTAGATGCACAATTGAATTATCCCCCTATTAGAGAATCTATCAACCATGTACAAATATAGAATCATTCCCTCGCTGTGTGTTAGGAAGTCTGAACACAAAATCCATACTCAGGATCAACCCATGGCCCTGTAGGGATAGGCAATGGCATATACAACCTAGTATTCTATGCATGTCCATTAGCCATTTAGGGCACACTCTACATCTTGGCTACAGTCATACTTGATGTCCCTCTTTACCTTTGGCCAATAATAAGTTTTCTACAAAAGAAATTGAAACCCATGTCCAGCCAACCCTCCACTATGCAATTCTCTTATAATATTTTCTCTCATTCAACCATGGTTAGGGATGCACAATTGTTTGCCCCTAAACAAATAGTCATCCTGTATCAAATAATAATAAGAATTCACTACATATAAGTAGGCTCCTTAGTGCCTCCTGACAACTTCGACACTTATTATCATTTTCATTTCAATCTCTGTTGAATGCCTAAACCCTATGGACTTTATTGTATCCATTTTGACTTAAGCATGGGATGCTAGATCCCTACATGAAGGCATCATTGATGGATTTGATTCATAATATGATGTGTGTGGATTCATTAGAGACATAAAGTGTAATTCTATATTAATGATTGACATGCTCTTGACATGCCTACTATTCTATTTCTGACATTCAATAATTCTCAAGGCTTGCTGCCTTGAGTAGATACAAACTCCCTTTGAACTCTGTTTGTGAATCTTAATGCTACTGAAATTCCTGATAAAATTCCACATATAATAGAGATGTTCCTTAAATTCATTTAGCTTTTCACTGAATGAATAACATTCGTCACATTCCTTGGACTCTAGACAGCTGATTCCCATTTAGGCTATATCAGAATCCTGACTCTTGCCCTGATTGACAATACCAAAATATTTTATCTTGATGTTTCTGATCTGGAATCACGAGGCTAAAGGAGGTATTGTGTGCTCTTTGCAGGTACATATATTCCCTAACCAATCAAAACTCTGGGGATTGGAAAGCAACCAATTGAAATTCCTGATGAATTCAACAAAGGTTCCACCATGAAAACTACGAACCTGTACATTCCTTGGAATGTGTGTTTCCAGAATTGCCTGTTAGGGGGTTTCCTCATGGGGGCCATACTCCATCCCCTGATATGACAAGGGATTTCTGTGACTCTTCTTGTTATTAATCTACATTTATTTAATTTTAGAGTATGTAGATTTTTAGTGATGTAGTCTAATTATTTAGATTGTAACAAGTGCATTCTTCCACTGTCTTATAATGTCAATGGGTTTAATGTGACCTTATTTAAGTATTCTCAGAGTACTCTGTTCATCAACCTCATGAATGTACTGGGTGCATTAGATAGCCCAAATGGCATCACCATTACACTCGTATGGAATCCATCTTTTGTTTTAAAAGCAGTTTTCCATTCAGTCCCCTTCACGGATTCGGATCTGGTAGTAGCCACTCCGTAGGTCAATCTTGCTAAAATATCGGGCTCCCGCTAGGAACATCCATCATATCATCCAATCGTGGAATTGGAAACCGATACTTAATTGTGAGGCTTGTTTATGGCTCTACTAGTCTACACACATTCTCCAGTCTCCATCTTTTTTAGGAGTCAATAATGCTGGAGTTGCACATGGACTCATGCTCTGGATTGCTATACTTTCAACACTACCTATGGATTAGATCTGTCACTTGTCTGTTCAACTCTTCACTCTGTGTCGGACTCATCCGATAGGCTGCCTGGTTTGGAAGGGCCGATCCTGGGATCAAATCAATATGGTGTTGAATATCTCGCTTTGGGGGTAACCCATCTGGTAGCTCATCTGGTATGACATCTTTGTATTCCTTTAGTATCTTTTCTGCTGCAATAGGTATATTAAAGCCTTCTTTCTCCAGCTTCTTTGACATTAGTGCATAACAACATCCAGCTTCTTCCATTTCTGTAACAAACTCTTTTGTAGCCAACAAGCCCTCACTCTTCTCTTCTTCCTTGAAGGGTAATAAGACCACCTTTACACCATCCTTCCAAAAGGTATATGTATTTTTCCCTCCATCATGTGTAACCTTTCTATCGTATTGCCAAGGCCTACCCAGTAATATATGACATGCATCCATTGGGATAACATCACACCACACCTCATCCCTGTAGGTATTCCCAATTGAAAACTTTATAAGGCATCTTTTATCTATGGTTACTTCATTTCCTTTCTTGAACCATGATATACGATAGGGATATGGGTGTTTGTCACAGCTCAGATTCAGTTTATCAACCATTACAGTTGAAACCATATTTTCACAACTACCACCATCAATAATAATTTTACATACCTTTCCTCCAGAGGTGCATCTTGTTCGAAATATATTTGTTCGAAGCCATGAATCAACTCCAGCAACATCACATTCTTTCTCCTTCCTTGGGACAATCATCGTCCTCCTTATCATGAGGGTTTCACCCAAGTCTGCAGCAACCTCCATTTCTTCTTCCTCTTCAGCCTCAACCAAATTTACTCGTGGTTTTTCTCCTTGCCATCTATCTTGTGTAGGATAGTGCGGACACTCAAAAGCTCTGTGCCCCTCTTCACCACATCTGTAACATGTATATTGCCTTTGGGGGCTATTCCAGCCCCGTCCTCCATTATAACCTCTTCCCCTCTGAAATCCCCTACCTCTTTGGTAGTTACCATGGCTTTGACCAGAATCTTCATGCCCTTCTGTATTAGAGGATTCACCTTTTGTAGATTCAAATCTACCCCTACCCCTCATTGGAGATGATGATGGACCTCTCTTCACACCTCTTCTAAAATTACTCCTCTTGTTCTTTTCCTCTGCTTTTAATGCAAGTTGATAAGCATCATCTAGGCTATGGATCCGGAGCATACTCAGCTCATCTTGTATGGTGTAACTCAACCCATTTATGTACCGTGTAGCCTTTTGTTCTTCAGACTCTCCATGTTCCACCCTGATTGATAACTTGTAAAATTCATTAGTATACTCCTCAATGCTGAGATCCTTCTGCCTTAGGTTTTAGAACCTTCGAAAGAGTGTCTGAGCATAGTCTACAGGAAGAAACTTTTCTTTCAGCTTCTTTACCATTTTATTCCAGTTTCGGATCTTGCCCTTTCCATTCCTTTGTCTTTCATTTTGTAGGTGATCCCACCAGATCAATGCATGTCCAGCTAACTTAGTGCATGCAAACTTAACCTTCTTCTCCTCTGAAAGGGTTTTCCACTCAAAGAATTTTTCCATGCGATTTAACCAGTCAATCAACTCCTCTGGTCGTAACCCTCCACCGTAATCAGGAACATTAATCTTGATGTCGTCATTCTTTCCCTCTAAAGCCTTGATCAATCTCTCCTCAAATGGTCTCTCATTCAAGGTTTCTTCGTCTCTCTCATTTTCTTCTTCATCTCCTCCTTCATTCATTAATGGAGTCTCTTCTTCAATATCACTATCTGGGTTTGCATCCCCATTTGCATGTCTCCTTCTAAGGCGGGTAACTTCCCCCGTGAGCTCAGCAATTTGTCTCTGTAGCTCCTGCATATGCCTATTCATCTGGGCATAACCTCCCCTCCCGCGTCTAGCCATGGTTATATAAAACAGAGGTAAAAACTACACATAAAAATGTAATATGTTACCTTAATTATTTCCGCAAGATCAAAATCCAGCTCTGATACCAATTGATGTGAATCCAGCTGCAAGAGGTTGAAATACCTCCAAAAACATACATAAACACCTTTGCAAATAAAACCAGGAGTTTCACAATAACTTACTTCTCATTCTGGAATTCACACTGATCTCTTACATCATTACCATTCTCCTTTTATTTCAAGACTACTCTAAAACCCTAAAATGCCAAAAACCCTAAAATGCCAAAAAACCCTAAAATGGAAAACAACTCGGATTGACCCCAAAATTTGCGTGCCAAATATGCATTCCTAAATTAGGGCTCACGCGAAATTTGGACTTATTCTGAAAAGCACAACAAAAGTTATTAAAGTTCTAAGACCTAGAGAAAAGCAGAAAAAACATTCGGAGCCAATTTTAGACCACTAGATGACGGAATCCGAGCCCGAAAACGTGCCAAAATGAGCACAACCTTGCAGGCAATGTTGTCCCCAGCATAGTACTAATGTATATCTACCACCCTGTAAAATTTCAGGACGATCCAACGGTCGGATCAAAAGTTATGGCCTCTGCAAGTTATGCTCCCGCATCATTAAATCATAAGGAATTTTCAAATGTTCCCCACACAAGCTGTGGGATCTAACTGAAAAGTAAAGTACAACTACTGAAATAAAAGGTACACATGCATTAAAGAGAAATCAAAGGAGTGTGAGTGAACCCATCATTTCCTTGTGGTTTCTTTCTTTGATTGAAAACATCTCCATTTCCATCTTCTTCTTCATCTCCATGGTGGAAGCCACTGTACCTGAAAAGAAGAAAAGGATAACTATCAGTTACGAGCGCAGGGATCATTTATATTCCTAAATTTTCCTAATTCATGCATATGAATCTCTTCAAACAGGAGATGTAATTTACTTGAATAGAAGACTACATGCATTCTTTACTTACTCAAAAATAATAAAGAGAAAAGAAAGGAAGAACATGGACATAAGAGAGGCCAAAAAGCCTAAGTATTTTCTAACTATTTTCTTAAGTGTGCGGTTACAGGTTGCAGTAAAGAAGAAATAGACAAGTCATAAGTACACGCTGAAATAAGAATTAATGTAACTCAAACTCAATATTTTCTTCAAACGGAACATGTTATGGTACATAAAAGACACTAACAATAGAAGCACATGTTTCAGATTGTAACTAAAGAAGAAGAATCAGATTTCAAGAAGCTGAAGTTGATTAGAAAGAAAGGAGTGCAACTGAAACAAAACAAAAAAAAAGAAGATTCTGGGAAAATTTTGATAGGGCTTCTCCATGTAAAATAGATAATTACAACTTTTCATCATATTGCTTTCAACTACTACATTCTTAAAAGAATTATTTAAATCAAGTAAGTGATACAAAAAAGCAGTATGTCATGATCAAGATAAACAACTATGTTGTCTCATTTTTATCCAACTTCAAACATGAAGTGTTATGTTCCATATTCTGAATCAGAAAATACAACTAAAATAGTTGGAAATGAATGGAAGAGAGAGAATTCTGGAAAAAAAAATGCCAGGGCTTCGCCACAAAAAATAAACATCTAGGATTTTCTAATATGCCAGAAATGTTACTATAAAGGAAATAAAACATCTATGTAAAAGAAACAAGTTACAGAGATCTTAACAAGCATCTAAATCAAGGATTATTCCTAAAATAAAATTAAAATATATTAACTACTTGTAATTTCCAGAAAGCACATACAAGATACATGAAAGATAGATACAAAAAAGAGTATCTCATAGTACAAGACCAAGAACAATAAGAGTTGCAGTAGTTTTTGAAAGTACAAATTTCTCATGAGGATGGAAAAGAACCAGAAGCAGATCAAAACTCCACAAATGAAAACGCCTCATTGTTTTGACATAAGATTACAAGATCAAGCTAAATCTACAAATCAATGGATACTTTTATCATTACCTGAATGCAAGTGCTTCATTACCAATTTGGATCCTAGAGAGAAATCTATGTACACTAAGGTGATTCTATTCAGTTGACTAATTTTACACAAAGACCAAGCACATACTCTAATTCAATTTCAGTCATAATTACAGAAAGTATTGCAAAGTGCTGCATGTTTACGAAGACTACAATCATTATGAAATATTCTCAAAGTCAGTCATTCAAGTGACTCAACAAAGAACATATTGTGAAGTTTAAAGAATACAGTCAAGGAAAGAAATCATTATACTTTTAAAATGGAAGGGAGGGCTATTAGTCAAGATTAAATTATATCATTTAGTGGATATACAAGTCAAAAATGGAGGGATAGATCTTCAGTGGCATGTATATCTAGTTCTATTCAGGATTAAGCAAATGACAAACAACAACAATCATGCCCAATTTCAATGTTGAAATAAGCTCAGGAAAATAAAGGAAAACTATATGTTTAGAAAACACAGGGTCTATGTGGTTGCAGAATGATTAAAGCACTTAAGTAACAATTTTAGAGAGCCACAAAGTATCACCTAGGCCAAACCCTATTACGAATACATGGAAGCCTCCCAAAACCTAAAAGCATCATGCATGAAAACTATATATGAAGGTTATTATACAAAGACAAATCTAGAGGGGTGTCATAAGTGTCATTCTCTCACAGGTCTATATCTATCCAGGACAAGGAGTATTTTTTAGAACAATAAAATGATAGACAATTCATATTTTCTGAAGAATATTACAAACAAAATACAAACATGAATATAGAAGTTTAGGCACAAATTTTCATTTGGAAAATATCAAAATAAGAGTAACAGACAAGAATTCATCGTTTTATAATCAAGAATTCAAAACTTTTGAGCAACAGAATGATGAAGCAAGAAATCCATATGCCCATGAGAAGTTTTGAACTCAGGAGTCAATTGGGAGCAATAACTCATAGAACCCACAAATATTTCCAAGATTTTCAGTGACATATTTAAAGAAGAAAATAAAATATTAGTGTATGCATACAAGAGAAGATTAACTCACCTATAACCACTCATGGCGGAAAACACTCACAACCATCTTGCTCAGAAATCTCTGACAGAGCAAAGACATGAAACATGCAACTCTAGCTTTAATTCCAACCAAGGTTTTGAAAGCCAAATCTACAGAACTCGAGAGAAAGGAGATAGCATTATAGAGAAACCCCATATAGCTTCATAATAAGCCAGAGAGATATAAATCCAAGCTCAAATATACTAAAAAAAAATGAACCAAGCTCACAAACTCCAAAAATGGTGGCTAAGACAAAAGGGAAAAGAGACAGAGACCTTTTCTACGTTAAAATCCAAGCTTCAAGAAAATGAAAATGGCAGAGAGATCAAATAATTCTGCTCATGGATCTATAGAGCTCAAAGAATTAAATGAAACTCAAAGCTAGAAGAATAAAAAACTCTGAAATGATCATATATACAGCTACATAAAGAGCTTAGAGGAAGCAAAAAATGACAAAGAGCCATTTTCATAGAAGAGACAAAGTTTGACTGCTCATAATAATGGCGTCGAAGGAAAAATTTTGCAAGGCTTCGCCCACATAATGAAAACCAAATGAAATGTGCATAAGGGTCAAGCTATTCCTTATCATGCAAACTCAAGAGGTTAGTTTCAACCTAATGCACCCATGGTAATAAATCAATGGCTCCAGACCAAAAGTATAGAGATCAAAGACAAAGGATTGATCTCCAAAATCAATGCAAACCACTATGGGTACAATGACAGTGCCACATTTAATTTCTAGGTCAAAAACCCTAACCAAGGGTCAAAAACCCAACCTCAATTCCAAATCAAAGTTAAGAGATCCATGGTGGAGAAGAAACAAGTACCATATGAAAAGGCCGAGATAAGTTTAACAATACCAACACAAACTCAACCTGCGTTAACTTTGCCACCAACAAATACCGAGGGGTGATTCATCGTGTGAAAGGGGCCAGCCCATGATTAAAAAACAAAATCATTACTTTCAAATGTCAAACCATAGTCCGAGTGTGCATGTATACTTTGCTTAATGCTAAATCAAATGAAACAAGAACTACCACCTAAAATAGTTCTACAATTTAGCTAAAACAAAGCATAAACACCATCATGATAAGAATTAAACAAGGGTTAGATGCTAGCATTCATCAATACAAACTTTGAAACTAACAATGCTAAATATCTAAACTCCTCTATTCTCTAACAACAAATAAATGAATGGACCTAAGTAAGCTCCATGGCTATCAAAATAGTTGTCCTTAATGTTCCAAGAACCTAGGAATGGGGGCTAATCAAAGTTGGGCTACAAGACCCTTTTGACACCTCCCATATGACCCAAGCACTTTAAGAAAGAGGCTTAACTCTTCAAGATGATGAACTCTCAAAAGGGCAAGGTGCAAGCTCTTAGTCTCTTTGCTATATGCTTTGCATTTGCTCTCTTAGAAAGTTTAGGTGTAAGTAAAAAGGTAGGTGGAGGGCTCTTTATATAGCCCAAAGGATAAAGGATTCAACACATTCTCATGAATGTGGGATAAAGGTAAAACATGATTAGGAATGGATAAGGTTGCTTTATTAAAGGTAACCTTACTTTAGAAGGGTTTAATACATGTTTAGCAAGTCATGGGAGTTGGGGGTATTTTAATTAATCAAAGGTGATTAATTAATAGGTAGGTGTAAGCTTATAGAAGCCAATTAGAGGAATATTAGTGCGATTTAGGCTATTATAAGGGGATTAAATCAATTAAATATTGATTTATTGGTTAAATGGAAGGGAAAGCTAATTAATTAATAATAATTAATTAGTCTAGGTAGAAGGGGTGATTTATTAACGGAAGGTCGTTAATTAGGGTATTTGTTGGATAGGAAACTTAATTAATTAGCTTAGTGTAATTAATTAATGATGATATGAGGGAAAATGAGTGCTTTTGACGATATGTCGTTGATTTGCGAGAAAGGGGATAATTAGCACAATTTAAGTATTTAAATTGCTTGGGCGTAATTATAGGTGTCTACATTTGCCCCTCTTTGGGGTGGCGTAAGTGATGCCACTTCAAAGATAGTAGACAGAAGAGATTTTGAAGGGATAGAAGAAAAATTAGTAGGAGGGAGAGATGCCCCCTCGAGTGTCGATGGGGTGATGAAGGAAGCCGATCGACGATCGAAAAATATGAGAAGTAGGTAGAAGAATGGGGACGAGGCAGGATGCCCCGAGGAGAGGGAGAATTAGGGGTGAAAGGGAAGTCGTGTAGAAGAAATATGGATGAGGGGAGAGAAGAGCTTAACCTCTAGCCGCTTATTTGTTTGGAACAAATTTGATGTCATCATATTGCCATAGGAACTACATCATCGGTCCTTATGAAAAATATAAGCATACGACAAAGGTAGAATGACATGAAAAGCCATACTACGAACAATTGTCCATTGCTGAAAGTACCAACTCCACACAACATACAATAATGCAATGCAATACGAGAAGGAAACAAGCTCATATAACAGGGAAAACAAGTACGAACGCACATATCTAACCCAACAACGGTCAAGACAGTTGTACAAATGTTTTGTTATCAGTGCTGAAGAGATCCACAAGTTCGTGATTGATGACAAGGGTTAAAAATGATGCCCCAAGCAAGGATACATGCAAGGGGAAATGAAAATGGACACGGGGTCCATGAAAAGCATTTGTGCGCAACGAAACAGCACCAGGCAACCAAAAGTGCCCCAGAGTACAGACGAAGCAAGCAGCTAGCTTTTGTGAATGGTTGTGAATCCAGTGATCCGCGAGTCGTATTAATCGGGGAAGATGTGAGACAAACCAACAGGATATGGAGAAAATACCATGCGCAAGACACAAGTTTCAGCCGTAAGAAGCAAGTTACCATTTTGTAGGGTGTTTTACTTTTTAGGAATTTTTTGAAAAATTTTGCCTTGTTTTTAGATTTTTTTGATATATATATATATATATATATATATATAAACAATATTGTTTTTGTTGTTTTCTCGAAACAATGTTCTATTGTTTTTGTGTTTTCTCGAAACAATTTTCTATTGTTTTTGTGTTTTCTCAAAACAATTTTCTATTGTTTTTGTGTTTTGTGAAACAATTTTCTATTGTTTTTGTGTTTTCTCAAAACAATGTTTCTATTGTTTTTGTGTTTTCTCAAAACAATTTTCTATTGTTTTTGTGTGATTTTCTATTGTTTTTGTGTTTCTGAAACAATTTTCTATTGTTTTTGTGTTTTGTGAAACAATTTTCTATTATTTTTTTGGTTTGTGAAACAATTTTCTATTGTTTTTGTGTTTTCTCAAAACAATGTTTCTATTGTTTTTGTGTTTTTAACAGTTTTCCAAAGCTATGTGCAGGTAACCAAGAAAGCATGGATGCCCCCAGCGTTAGGTGGGGAATATACAAGGGCAGAAGCCACATGCTTATGAACAAGAAGGTGAAGTCGTTGAGTTGCCCCCAGCGTAAGATGGGAAATAACGAAAGACCACGTACCTTACAGACGAATAGAAGAAGGCAAAGCCGGATCAAGGCTGGACTAGATGGTGTGCACAAGGAAACTCGAAGGTAGAACCAGGTCCAGGACAAAGACAACTACCCTTCTAATACAGAATGCTTGTGAACAACAAATCCTCCCGAGGCGCCGGAAACCGGTTTTCACCCAAGGACTTGTCCAAAGTACCACAATTGCGTGGTTTTCACTAGTGGACGACCTGTTTTCTCTTTTTCTTTTTCTGATTTTTTTTTTTTTTTGATGTTTTTTTTTTGTGATTTTTATGACTTTCTTGTGCCATGTTTAGGCATAAAACCTCTTAAGATGCATGGAATTCATGGGCTCCCGGAGCTCATCACCATTGTGGTGAGCCAACTTGTATGCCCCTGTGCCATACTTGGCAACTATGACATAGGGTCCTAACCAGTGTGGTTCAAACTTCCCTTTCTTTTCTCGCTCTGCTCTGGTGTTGAACTGGTTCTCCTTCATAACTAAATCACCCACCTCAAACTGGCGAGGGATGATTCTCTTGTTGTAGTTGCGGGAGATTCTGTGTTGATATACCTTCAGGTGATTAAGAGCGCGAATGCGCCTCTCATCCAGGAGCTCTAACTCAGCCAATCTTGCCACTCGATAATCTTCATCCTTATCCAAATAGTCCCGAAGAGAAATTCGTAGGGATGGGAGTTCAATCTCTAAAGGGATGATAGATTCTGTCCCGAACACTAGGGAATATGGTGTGGCACCCGTAGGAGTGTGAATTGATGTTCGGTAGGCCCAGAGGGCTGGGTGGATTTGTAGGTGCCAGTTTCGACCAGTTTTGCTAACCATCTTCTCCATTATCCTTACCAAAGTCTTGTTTGTTGCCTCAGCTTGTCCATTACCCTGAGGGTAATATGGCGTGGACCATTTCAATCTGATTTGGAACCGTTGGCAAAGACCTTTCACAGTTTTGTTCTTAAATGACTTCCCATTATCTGTGACAATGGCTGCAGGGATACCATATCGGCAAATAATGTGATTCATGATGAATTTAGAAATCTGTGCTCCTGTGACATAGGTTAAAGGGACAGCCTCCACCCATTTTGTAAAGTATTCTGTAGCTGTGATGATATGTGTATGACCATCAGATGAGGTAGGAGTAAGCTTCCCTATTAGATCAAGTCCCCACTTGGAGAATGGCCACGGGGTAGTGATTGGTTGCAATGGTTGCGATGGAGCATGGATGAAATTTCCATACTTTTGGCAAAGCACACATTTTCTAACATAATTACAACAATCAGTTTCCATGGTGGGCCAATAGTAACCTACTCTTAACAATTTCTTATCCAAGACCATTCCATTTGTATGTGCTCCGCATACTCCTTCGTGTACTTCTTTAATTGCCTGGATTGACTCTGTCACATCCAGACAACGTAACAGATTCCCATCGTAGCCACGACGATAAAGTGTACCTCCTAAAAGGGTGTAACGGGCTATCTGGCGAATCAGGCTTTGCTTTTCAGAATGGGAGATATTGGGAGGGAAAGTACTGTCCTTAAGATAGGTGAAAATGGGTTCGTACCACGGGGAATAGGGACCAACAACCTCACAAGCCAGGCAAGATTCCGGTACGTCATACGCGGGCTGGTGTAGATTTTCTACGAAAAATGGCATATCATTGTTCCCTGGCGGAATACGAAGCATAGATCCCACCGTTGCCATAGCATCTGCCGATCTGTTCTGCGCTCTTGGGATCTGCTCAAAGGTAATGCGCACAAAATACTCCTTCAGAGTTTCCACCAACTTCTTGTAAGGTATGAGCTTGTCATCCTTAACTTTATACTCATCATTAACCTGTTTGATGATTAGCTGTGAATCACCTACAACCTTAACATGTTGAATATTCCACTTGATGGCTAGCTTCATCCCTGCAATGAGTGCTTCATATTCCGCAATGTTGTTCGTGCAAGGGAAGGCCAGGTGGAAAGCCTGTGGTATAGGATCACCCGAAGGAGTAATAAGGACCACTCCTGCACCTGAACCATGAAACGTAAAAGATCCATCAAAATGTATCTGCCATACGACAGATTCTTCAATGTAGAGCAAAGATGCATCTGGCAGATCCAGACTCAAAGGTTCTGTGCTTTGCAAAGGTGCTTCCGCTAGCTGGTCAGCAAGTACTTGTCCTTTAATTGATTTTTGATGGACAAATTCTATATCAAACTCACTGAGTAGAATGATCCAATTAGCCATTCTACCTGTGAGGGCGGGTTTGGACAACAAATACTTGAGTGGCTCGACCTTGGATATGAGCTTGGTCTTAGTATTTAGCAGGTAATGGCGAAGTTTCTGAAAGGTAAAAACAACGGCCAAGCAAGCCTTTTCAATCTGAGGATAATTACGTTCATAGGCGATGAGGGTGCGACTCAGATAGTACACTACTTTCTCTTTATGGCTAAGGTCATATTGGGTGAGCAGTGCACCAATAGCGTATTGCGTAGCGGAAATATAGAGCAAAAGTGGTTCTCCCGGAGTGGGAGGCATGAGGACAGGTGGATTAGCCAGGTACTGTTTAAGCAAAGCAAAGGCTTGTTGTTGCTCAGGTCCCCAGATGAAAGCGATGTCCTTCTTAAGCAAATGAGTGAATGAGTGACATTTATCTGCAAGCTGGGAGATAAAGTGGTGAATGGCTTGAATTTTCCCTTGCAAGCTACGCAGTTGCTTGATATTCTCAGGTGGAGGCATTTCTGTGATGGCAGACACTTTAGCAGGGTCTACCTCAATACCTCGTCTTGACACGATGAAGCCTAATAGTTTCCCAGATAGCACACCGAAGACACACTTCTTTGGATTTAGCCTGACTTTGTATTCACGCAGGCGTTCAAAGATACGCCACAAAATGATAGGATGATCCTCTCTTGTTTTGGACTTTCCCAAGATGTCGTCTACGTAGTCTTCCATGATGTCATGAATCATATCGTGAAATATTACTGTCATGGCCCGCTGATAAGTTGCTCCCGCATTCTTAAGGCCAAATGGCATCACCTGATAACAGAAGGTGCCCCAAGGAGTTGTGAAAGCTGTTTTGTGTTGGTCTTCCTCAGCGATCTTAATTTGATTATAACCCGAAAAGCCATCCATAAGTGATAGCATTTCGTACCCTGCGGTTGAGTCAACAATCATGTCAATGTTGGGCAACGGAAAGTCATCTTTAGGGCAAGCTTTATTGATGTCCCTAAAATCTGTGCAAATTCAGATACCAATAGGTTTCTTCTGGACAGGAACAATGTTTGATATCCATTCAGAATAATCAATTGGCCTGATGAATCCTGCTGCAAGCAACCTTTCCAACTCTTCTTTAACTAACAAGGCCACTCTTGGGTGCATCTTTCGAAGCTTCTGTTTGATAGGCTTAGCGTCTGCGTGCACAACCAGGTTATGCACGACCAAAGTTGGATCTAAGCCGGGCATGTCTTTGTAAGACCATGCGAACACATCAATAAACTCTCGCAGTAGCATAGTGAACGTCTTTTGTTCTCTGGCTGAGAGTGATGCTCCCAATTTTACTATCTTGGGATCTTCTTCGGTACCAATATTGACATCAATGGTTTCTTCAACTAACAATTTTGATAAATCCTCCATACGCGTAGGATCGGGAGGTAGGTTGAGATCTTCATCCAAGGATGTCTCTACGAGATTTTCATCCTTGGCGTGGTCACTTTGTTTGTCCTTTGATTTTCTTATTTGTTTGTCAGCCAATGCCTCAAAGAGGTTTTCACTGTGTGACTTGGACTTCGATTTTTGCCGAGGCTTTTCTTTAGAACTCTTGCCCTCGCTTTTCTTTAAATTTTGCTGACCACGAAGTTCAGCCTCCTCGCCGAAGTAGGCGCAGGTGTCTAAGTCGATAAAGAAACCCTTCTTGTGATCTCCAATGGGAATTGTATCCCTTATGCCCATGAACTCTGCAATAGCCTCATCGTTCTCGAATAAATCTAGTGGCACGTGACGTTGTTGGTCCCATTCAACAAGGGAGGGGTATACAAGGTCAAGGGTTGGTTCAGTGGGGGTGATGGTTAGGACAGCGTTATTCATGAAAAGGTTCGTGGAGGCCAGATCCTCATATTGGCTACAACAGGAATCCGTATCGCTGTCTAGATAATCAGAGCTATCCTCATGCTCAGAACAAGTCACATCTTGATCGTTGGGGTGTGCTCCATAAGGGTGAATCCCAATGCCATATCTTTCTGTTTTGAAATGTGGAAGAGGGACTGGTTCTCTTTGTCCTTGTTCATTCCTCCCACATCCTAGGCCTTTGTAGCCCATGGAGTACATCATTCTGCTAGATTTTTCATATTCTGGGGTTTGATAACAAGATGGCTGAGTGTCCTCAGGGACCCAAGTAGTAGGTGGATCAAGTAATTTTTCCTCAGCTAACAAGCCTCCAGGTAGGAACGACCCAATAGTGTGTTCCTCTCTAGGTCTCCTGAAGCGGTAGTTGGGTCGACCTCTAGTCTTGGGCGACAAGGAGAGGTCAGAAACCAAGAGCGCTTGTTGTACATTATA
Organism: Taxus chinensis; assembly: GCA_019776745.2. Classification (NCBI taxonomy): domain Eukaryota; kingdom Viridiplantae; phylum Streptophyta; class Pinopsida; order Cupressales; family Taxaceae; genus Taxus; species Taxus chinensis. The sequence continues at coordinate 219,898,682 of CM034155.1, read as the reverse complement.
CTCCCCACAGCCATATTCCAGAATTTTCATCTCCCATGAATTAAATGGAGATGTTGAAGTAGATGCCCCATGAGTGCAAGAACTAAGAGAATTTGAATCTACTCGAGATTCCATGGCCTCAGAATGAAGAGGGACAACTATATCTGTGGAGGGACATGCATATGTACCCTTTCGTGCAAAGCTATTAAGAGCTCTACAATGAGCAAAGGGCTCTGAGTCTCCTGGTATTGTTACTGTATGTCCCTCATGCTTCAGCTTGATGCATTGATGAAATGTTGATGGCACTGCTTGCATGGCATGGATCCATGGTCGGCCTAGAAGCATATTATATGGAAGTTCCAAGTCTAAGACGTGAAACTTTGTCTGATGGCAAGTGGGGCCCACCTCCATTGGCAGCGTAATGGTGCCTGCTGACTCTCTTTCCGCGTTGTCGTATGTGGTGATAGTGATGATATGGGACTCAAGATCTTCTTCCGTATGTCCCAATTGTTTGACTAATTTAAGCGTGCAGATGTTCAATCCAGATCCGTTATCCACAAGCACCCGTTTGATTTTCCTGCGGGTAACAACTACCTCAATGTATAAGGGAAGATTATGTGTAGGATTCTCGGTAGGGACCTCCCTATGGTTGAAAGTGAGATGCTCACTTGGTGCAATATTTGCCACCGTGGTTTGAAGGTACGCTGGATCGACTTCTAAAGGCACTCCCGACCCCTGAAGAGTTTGATACAGGATGTCCTTATGTACATTGGAAATCTTGAGAAGGTCTAAGATCGAAATCTTAGCAGACGTCTTCTCAAGTTGTTCTAAAAGGTTATACTTACCAGTATGTGGGGTCGACGGAGAGGGGTCTGGAATTACGAGGCGGGCGCACCTTGTTACCACAGCACAGTCCTTTCCCTTAATCCGGATGGTGTTGACGCGGTCAGCAGGGGAGTGAATACATCCGATAAGCGAATCGTAATGATTGTTATCTCTCTTGGTATACAAGTAATTCACGGCTTTATAGGTTTGGGATGACTCTCCCCGATCCGGTTTTTCCTTTTCCGACTTATCATGCTTGGGGAATGGTTCCTTATAAATCCCCATCTTCTCGTTAGGTGTTTGCATGTGGCTAGGGTTATCCACCTCTATCTCCCCGTTGTCAATGAGGTCTTGAATATAGTGGCGAAGTCGCAAACATTTATCTATTTTATGACCTTTAACGCGATGCATTTCGCAGTATTCATGCTCCTTATACCATGAAGGTTTAGGAGCATTGTCATCAAATGGTTGCATTGTAGGATAGGTCATCATGTGGGCCACATCCAACTATTTTAGTATGACAGACAACGGCTCATTGAGGGAGGTGAATGTTCATCGCTTTGGTGGTGGTTGAATTGGGCCCTTGGTCAGTTTAAAAGGTTGACTGGTTTGGACTGTTTGAACACGTTTGGAATCAGTGATTCCATCTCCCACCACGTTTTTGTTTTTGTTAAAGATCTTTGGCTTTTCAATGGGTTTGACACTTTGGTTGTCTTTAGATTGGGTTTTGAGGGTGCCTTTGGCAATGAGAGCCTTTTCTATTTGAATCCCTTTCTCGATAACCTCCTCAAAGGTGTGGACACAATGCATTTGGAGGTGGAAAGCTATATCTGGGTTGAGATTAGGGACGAAAATACTGACCAGCTGCTTCTCAGGGAAAGCGCAAGGGAAGCGACTAGCTATCCCTCTCCATCATTGGAGGAAGCTAGCGAAGGTCTCATTTGGGCGTTGTTTTGTGCCACACAAGTCTGCCATGGTGATGTCACTCTCTATGTTATACGAGAAATGACACACGAATCTTTCCGCCAATTCTGGCCAGGTGAAAATTGATCCTCGTGGTAAGCGCGTAAACCATTCCAATGCTTGACCTCCGAGACTCTTAGGAAAAAGTCTGATGAGGTAATTATCACTATAAGACACCTCTTGACATGCCATGTAGAAATCTTTAACATGATCCCTTGGGTCTCCCTTTCCTTTGTATTTTTCAAACTTTGGCATATCAAATTTCTTTGGAAAGGGTTGAAGGGTCATTGTCTTGTCAAAAGGATAGGGGCATAGTTCTTCGTATTGGTATTTCCTAATACTCCCTATATTGCTTTCTTGTATGCTCGCAAGTGTTGCTTTCATAGATTGCACTTCTTGTGTGAAGCAATTGTTCTTTAGTGGGAGAAGCGGGGATGTGTACATGATGATACCTTGTGTCTTCTTCTCCTTGGTTTTCTCGATGGAGTTCGTGGATCCTAAACTTAGGCTTTGACTTTTGAACATTCTTGTTTGTGTCTTTCTGTACCTGGAAAGTAAGCAAAGCTAGTTGTCAGCTTAGGTTACTGAGTTGTTGTTGGATTGTGACTTGGTTTGTGTCTTCTTCTTCTAAAGGTTCTTCCTCTTCGTATTGTGGAGGTTCTTCCCTTGTCTCATGTTCTATCTTGTTTCTTCGTGGAACTTTGATGAGGGGTATTCTATGCCCTACCACTTTATCATTTTCTGTGTAAGAAGTGGAAGCATGCCCACCTATTAAAATATCTTCCATATTGATAAGGGGGCGTTCTTCCTTAGTAGTGTCATTTGTAGGTAATATTGGTTCATTCTCGATGGGCAATTTGGCCCCTAATTCCATGACCCGTGCCAAAACTCTATCTTTATTTCTAAGGAGAAACTCATCTAGTAGAGTGGGGTCAAAATCAAAGTCTGCGTGTGGTGATTCTAATTCGTTTCCACTATGGTCAACCATTTCTTCTATTTCCTTTTCTATGCAGAAAATAGTGGTCCTAAATCGTGTCCGATAAATGGGTTTGACCCTTGTCTGTTAGAGGTTTCCCAAGCTTGCACCTGTTGTTCCTCATATGTTTGTTTCTTTAAACCTAGACGTGTCTTGGGAGCCATGTTTTCGTGATAAGTTTCACTAAGGTAAGTTGTAGATTTGTTCAAAATTCAATGACTACCCCTAAGTAAAACACAAGATGTACGTGTTAAGAGTAAATTAACCGGTGTGAGAATACCAATGTGATAGAGTGATAAAGTCAGCAATGAGACAATCGTTTGGTATCAAAACTTAATCAAATGAAGTACCTCCTAGACTACGTTTTAAAGTAATTTGTGACACCAGATGATTAACAAGATGTCTCCACTTATGCCAAGTTCAAAGGAATGAACAAGACGTAAGTAAATACATGAAGTTAAATGCGATCTCCCAATCAAGATATACGATGAGCAAGCTCAAGTCTGATTAAGACCTATATCTCAAAAAGTGTCAATTACGATTTGTGAATGACACAACAATATCACCAAGATATATGTTAACCCACTTTGCAAGAAAGTGAAGTATTGATATCGAGGTGTTATTGATATAACATACACAAATGGTAGTGCCTAGAACCTTTTGAAATCGAGGTAATAATAAAACTAAACAAAAAAAATTCTCAAAGTATAGCTAGGAATAGTTAAGAATGTGTGCAGCGTAATCGTACAATATAGGTATTTATGTCAAGTTTACAAGAAACAAGACGTAAATATCGAAATTGTAATGATACGAGACAAAAGAGCTAACTCCTCTATGGAAGTCCGCAGTGATGAACCACGCCTAACTACAATGACGATCTTGACGTGGGTATCAAGATCACAATGGCTACCAAATGACGTGAAAACGCCTCCACTCACTTTAGACGTTTAACTAACCCAGCCGTAAACATGGATGGGTGTAAATGGACATAAAAGTGAGAGAAACTGTCGAATGGAAAGACAAAGGTAATCACACCTCTTTTGATCAACAAAGTGTCAAAAGAATATGAAGGAAATAAATCAAGAAAAATGACAAAAAATGCTAGCCTCACTTCGGAAAAGTTTCGCCTTGCCTTAAGACAAGTAAAAACTAGGCGAAAGTAATATGTCACACATTTCTCAAAAAGAAGGTTCACAACTCAACACTGTTTTAAAATGGTCAAAGTGGGCTCCTGGCCAAAGTATATTCTCCTAGGTGGTTCTCTCACCCTAGGTGTTATAAAGTTGCCACAAGCGAGCGTGATTTACCCAAAAAGTCACACTAACTAGTTTGGGAGTATATCGACTTTACTTTACCCCCTTTACAGATAGTAGGCAACTAGTGCATCTATGTGTACTATCACTGGGGTCACCACAATGGAAAACCTGTAACGCTATCTCACAAAGGAATCACTAGTCAAGTAGGTAGTGCGGAGCACTTCCCGTTTTTTCCATAAGGTTACCTCTTGCATGGACTACTTTGGGGTTCCTAGAACCACCCCCATTGTTGTAGCTTAAGGAGTTATGCCAAAGGGGTTATGTTCCAGTTGAGTGGAGAGGGACATACCCTTTTCCAAAACCTCCAATACAATGTTTTTAATATGTTGTTCTTTTTATCTTGTTTAATTAGGTGTGGTTTGATTGAACACCTTTTGGTAACCTGTATAACAACTGTTTTAGTATTTTTTGATTTCGTTTTGATTCCTCCTTTCTTTGACAAGCGTTTTTAAGTCCTGCACTCAAGCATTAGTAGTTATCCAAGAAAATCACATTATTTAAAAGAGGATTAAGAATTGCTTTTGATTCTCAAGATCATCCAAGGATGCAAGAGAAGAGCATACATAACAAATAATCCAACTAAAAATTAAAGAAAATCTTTTCGGTCAATGAATCATACAAAATTCTTGATAAATGTTTATTCCCCTAAACCAAAAGTGAAAGATGAAGTTTCCAATTTACCAAATGTTATAAAATGAAGACTAAAGTTGTTTTTTATTCTCAAGATCACCCTAAGGTGCAAGAGAAGAGCATACACAAACTTTATCCCAACTATATAGAAATGGAAAAATTCAAATCAAAGGACTATTGAAAAATGCTTTGTAAAAGGTTCATTCCCTTAAACCAAAAGTGAAAGATAAAGTTTCCAATTTACCAAATGTTATAAAATGAAGACTAAAGTTTCTTGTTATTCTCAAGATCACTCTAAGGTGCAAGAGAAGAGCATACACAAACTTTATCCCAACTATATAGAAATGGAAAACTTCAATCAAAGGACCATTGCAAATGCTTTGTAAGAGGTTCATTCCCTTAAGCAAAATGAATAATCAAATTTCCAAGTTTAATCCCAATGTTAAAAAGATATATATCAAAGTTGTTTTTGATTCTCAAGATCACCAAAAGGTGTAAGAGAAGAGCATACACACACTTTGGTCTAAATCGAGGAAGCATGGAAATACAACATTCATCATAACATTAGACATGTTAAAAAATGACCAGTTTTAAACTAACAGAAAAACCTACAATTTCTCTAAGTATAAATCCCATATTTATGTTTTCATTGCATATTTAACTTCAATACCTTTCCAACGCAAAAAAATGGAGTCATTTTGAGTTTGGGAGAAAAATCTATGGCCTTCTGAAGATGGGTTACAGATATGCTCTTATGCTCACGGGTATGCAATTGACATGCACTCAAAAAATGTCAAAAAAATGTCTCTTAATCTGCAAAATGGGTAAATTTTTCCAACCAAGATTCAATTTTGACAACAACCCATCACATCAATATATGAATAGAAGACTCAACACTATCAAACATTAACATACATGCTCAAGAATTTAAAATTTTCAAGAAATTGACAAAACTAGCATGTAGAATGATGAAAAAGTAATCTCTAAAAATGAAAACATGATGAAATCTTAAAATTTTCTCACCAAGATTAAATTTTGACAGCAATTTGCCTCCTTTATAGCTACAAGGAATACTCAACACATGCAAACTCAACAAAACAAGTTAAGAAAAACAAGTTAGATCAACATATGTAAAAGAGGGTTAGTAAACAAA